>APFE030492860.1:59802-86994 GCA_000404065.3 Pinus taeda | reverse complement strand
CCTCTCATTCTATGTACCTACGTTGCAAAGCAGTGGTGCCTATTTTGCACACACATTGATTCCTGTAAGATGAAAAAAATACATTTTCTTTCCCGTGTCTCTTGTTTTCTTTGGTACAAGTTTTTTTCCTTTTGTCTCTTAGTGTGTCCTTGTCTCTGCAAAGCCTCCACTTTGTTTTCTTTAGGTTTTATTAGGCTCTGATTGGAATTTGTTTGGTTTTTTCTTTGTTCTTGTCAATTAGGTTTTGCAAACTTGTTGCTTGATCATTGATTACTTGAAGAATTTGATATTATAGTCATCATTCTATGTTAATTTTCTCATAAGTGATTTATTATCATCTTAGTATTCATGTCATTTGAATATTAAGAGGATCGAAAAGAAAAATCTCATCATTTTTGCATTTTTCATTTGATTTAGAGATTTATGTGAAATTTGAAATTGGAACAATTTCATTAGGGAATATTACTTAACAAATTTTGTTTTCTTCATTACTATTTTTTTCTTCCCTCCCATACATATATTTCAATAAAAAGGAAAGATTTCACTTCTAGATTGCACTTTAAGATATTTAGGTGAAATTTGTGCTGATCCTTGAAAGCTAAATCTTAATTCAAGTTAAACTTTAAAATTTATTGAATCAATCTTAAGGAGAATTTAAAACATTAATGCAAACATTTGGAGGTCTAGGCTAGAGACATGTTTCGATGTCTATAAACATAGGAGTTCTCATTGTTTTTCAATGTTGCATTCTAGGGGTGATATCTCGTTCCACGTACATAAGTGTATAAGATTGTTCTCCAAATACCTTTGGGTATATTGGATGTCACTCCACGCATGAAAAGTATATGGGAACACTCTCTTCGTACAATTACACATTATATAACACTAACATGGATTGTTCTTTCATGTACCTTCATGTATATTTTAGAATTCCAAACTATGTTTCTATCCCCACCTTAGGTAACTAACTCGACCGTCTTGTATACTATGATACTCTGAACACAACATTCGGGGAGATTGTCTACCCCGTAAGTAAATCCTTGATTATCAAAGGTGGTATATTAAGGTTCACAATTGCTTGGTAAACTCTTTTTCATGGTTATACCCCTTCTTATTTATTTTTGCGTTAATTTCTAAAATTTATTAAACCAACATGGAATAACAACCACCTCAACCTCGTCGTTCACATAAGATGAAAATACTTCCTCCTCTTCCACCCGAGGAAACTCCTAGATGTCAAAAGACTCAAAATACGAAATTTGGTACTTCGAGAGATACTCCTCTTGGTCCTCCATTTGAAATTGATCCACGAGAAACATCTATTCTTGTGAGTACTAAACCCTAGATCACTTCTTTATTAGCTGGTGAGTTCAACACAATCAAAATAGAAGCAGATGATACTTTATTACCTGAGGTCATTGAACCTATGTTTCTTGACTTATCTATAGTACATCATGAGATTATACAATTAGGGGACCCTTACTTAACTGCAATTGTTACTTTTGTCTCTTTCTCTTCTCTCCCTTCATCTTTAGCTCAACCACAATCCACATGTCTTGGACTCGATGGTGAAGAAATTCCACCTGGTTTTTTAGTATCAAGGAGATCCCTCAAGAAGAGTTTCGACCTTCTTATCCTATTTATTTGAGAGGGATTCATCTCTATTAGGTCCCACCTCCTCATACTCTAGCACAAGCTCCTTTGTCTCATTGAGCTCTTTTCAACTCACCCTTGAGTTTCCCTCCGCAATCATCTTTGGGAAGTTTAATCATGAATAAGTTTTCTATGGTTTCTTAGCCCACATATGATATTATGATTGATACAACCAATGTTGGAGATTCTTGTATGTTTACAACATCACTAGGAGCACATTTGTATGGTGACCCATCCATCCTTCTTGGTTATTAATCATTGTTTCATACCTTTTCTGATGCAACATCTAGTCTATGGACTTCTCCCATGTCATCATCTTATGGAATCCCATTTGACACTTCTTTGATGAGTGCTACACATTCTGCTCTTCCTCCTCCATCCCAAGCTTGTTAGGTCCCTATAATACTAGTGTATTCCCCTTATTTTTATTAGTGTAGCCCCCTATTGTTATTGTTGTGCCCATGTATCCCCTGTGTTGTTATTGTTGTGCCCCATACAAGCCCATTATTGTTATGGCTGTGCCCTTACATTATCATTGTTATGTAGGCTCTGATTATATTGTGACCCCTTATACTCCTATATATACCAAGGAGGTATTACCATTTGAATCATCCAATAATTATTCATTTATGTAATCTAAAGGAATTTTTCCCCTTGAAGAGGATATTTTTTAATTCATTGATCTATCTTTTCTATGAGCTAGTTTCATAACATTTGGTATTAGAGATTTTGATTCTACGATTTCACTTCTTCAAATAGGTCATCTTTGAATTTTCATAATAACGTTTTTTTTACGAGGCTTCAGAAGCTTAAATTTTTAACATGTGAAGTTGAAATCTTGGTGAACTTCGTGTAAAAATTTCATAGCTTGGTTCACTATACCTTTGGAGATATGATTTGAGGACATTAGGATTTTTGTAGGATCCAAAATTCAATCTCAAATAGGTGACCTAGGGAAAATCATCATAACTTTCTCTCTAAGCATAAAATTTGAATTTTGTACAAAGTGACTAAAAATGCACGGAATCGAGTTTGTGGTGTATCATTTTTAGAGCTGAAGGTTGAAACAGTGACACATGGCACTCTGTACAAGCTCGCTCTACTTAATTAGTCCATAATCAGGTTATTCTGGGATAACTAGCATAACCCTATGTTGATGAGTCCACTATTGGTCTGACTTATGACATTGGAAATAATATTAATAAGGCTAACACAAGAACGAATTTGAGACCTTGAATATCTAAAATCACAGAGTTACAACCATTTGAAGATTGAAGTTACTCCTAAAAGCAAGAAAAATGTGTGTACTTTTTTTTTAATTGCATAACTTTTGTTTGAAAATTAAATTTGAAGTGAGTCCAAGGGAATATTGAAGCATATATATCAATATTGGGTTCTAAAATTCCTCCCACAAAAAAATAATATATATATATAAATATAGATATATATATAAAATATATATATATATATATATATATATATATATATATATATAATATAAATATATAGTACACTACACCAATTAATCCCTTAGAATGTTATATTATGACGCAAGAAAGAAGCAAGAATTGCAACATGATATATCAGAATTAAAACGAGAACAAGTGAAACAAAATTTTTTCTCTCAACAATAACAACCAAAGAAGACATGGATGGGTTTAAAATTGACATGGATGGTTTAAAAAGTGGATGAATGGTTGAAAGTATACATGGAAGGTTTGACAAAGTTGTTGCAAGAAAGGCTTCTCGATGGTGACAAGGTAATCCATGAAAATCATGATGAGGAAAAAAGGAATATGAATTATGATTTTAAAGACTCCAATGTGAGTTTTAAGAACCACCAAATTCCAAATATAGATGTGAGGATGTTTGATTTTAAGGATTCAGTAACATGGATACTACAGATGAAGCAATATTTTGATCTAAATGGTGTTCAACACACACAAAAGATATGCATTACATATTTATATTTAGAACCAAATCAATTTGAATGGTATCGATGACTTTGTTCTCATAAACCACTTGTCACTTGGTAATTGTTCATGAAGGAAATGATAACACATTATGAGGATACAAAGAGTAACACCTTCTCTAGCTAATTGATAAATCTCAAACGAAAGGGTTCAATGGAAAAGCACATTGAGGACTTCCAAAAATTTAATATTAGGGTAACTAATATCTAAGAGGAGAATAGGATTGATGTATTCATAGGGAATTTCAAGGTTAACATCCATCATGAGGTTCACCTTTGGGAACCCAATTCATTGGATAAGGCATTCAAGGTGGCAACAAAAGTCGAAAGAAAATTATGGCAACAAGGAAGTCTACTACTCACAACAATAAAGATGGAAATGTTACTAGTACTAGCCTTCCACAACCTACAATGTTGACACCACAAAAATTTGAGGAAAAAATGGAAAAACGACTTTGTTACATTTGTGATAACAAATACACTAAAAGTCATAAGTGTGTTATGAAGAAATTATTCTACATAGATTGTGAAGAGTAGAAAGAAAAGGAACAAGAAACATCACAAGGGGAGGATATACACTAGGAACCGATCCTAGAGAAATAAGAAATGAATCTAACCATATCTTCTAATGCATTCGAAGGAATTACCACTCCTCAAACTCTAAATATAGAAGGATATATCAAGAAGAAAAAGGTAACAGTGATGATTGATTAAGGTAATACTCATACCTTTATTCATTGTAAGATAGCTTAAAAATTGAATTGGTTCCTATATCCAACACCCAAGTCTCAAGTGATTTCAAATGGAGGACCTATAAATTTCTCTGGAAAATGCCATAATATCAAGCTAACCATGGGGGAACATGTATTAAATAGTCCAATGCTTTCCATTCCAATGGGTGGTGTTGATGTTGTACTAGGAGTCCAATGGTTACAATATTTGGGGACAATAGCTTTTAATTTTCAAGAAATTTTCTTAATTTTTTTTTGGGAAGGAAACGAAGTTGAATTAAGGGGTATCACAGGGAAACTAGGAAAGATAATCATCTCTAATGGCATGAAAAATCTTCTGAATAAATAATGATGATGAATAATTGCACAATTATGCTCACCAGAGGTTTAAACACCAAAATCATCTATTTCTCCAGATCTCCAAAAAGTCTTGGAAAATCGTTCCAAGGTATTTGAGACTCCTAAAGGCCTCCCACTTATACATGATCATGATCATGCTATTCATTTGAATCCAAGAAGTGTTCCTTCAAACATTAGACCTTACAGATATCCCTATGCTCAAAAGGGTGAGATTGAATGTATGGTTGCAAAAATGTTAGAGGCTATTATAATTCAACCTAGTCAGAGTTGTTTCTCTGCTCCAACAATATTGGTGCATAAGAAGAATGGATCATGGCATATGCGTTCATATTATAGGGAGATTATGAAGCTCAATATTAAAGGTAAATTTCCCATTCCTTTCATTGATGAATTGTTGGATGAATTACATGGAGCAATTTACTTCACCAAGGTAAATCTTCGTTCAGGATATCATCAAATTAGAATGAAGACTGAAGACATTCTGAAAAAAACACTCAGAACTCATGAGGTTCATTATGAATTTTTGTTCATGCCTTTTTCCCTTACTCATGCACCTTCAAAATTTCAAGGTTTGATGAATTCAATTTTCTAACCCTTCCTTAGAAAATTTGTGTTAGTAATTTTTCATGATATACTAATATATAACAAGCCTTGAAAGGATCATGTCCAACATGTGTACAGGGTGCTCAAATTATTAGAGGAGAAACAATTATATGGGAAATCCTCCAAATATTTCTTTGGAGTGCAATAGGTGGAATATTTGGGTCATATTATATATCATGAGGGTGTTAAGGTAGACCCTAACAAAATTAAATCCATTAAGGAATTGAAAATCCCCACAAACATAAAACATCTTCGAGCATTTCTTGGGTTGACAGGGTATTATCGCAAGTTTGTTGAGAATTATGGGAGAATAAAAACAACTCTAACAACAATACTTAAGAAAGATGCATTTTCTTATACTCCAGAAGCGACTAAGGCCTTTGAACATCTTAAAGAGGTAATGTGCCAAGCACTGGTATTAGTTAAACCTGACCTCAAAAAAACATTTATTATTGAATGTGATACCTTATGAAATGGAATTGGTGTCGTTTTAATGCAAGAAGGAAGACCCATTGCTTTTGAAAGTCATCCAATCAAAGAAAAGTATTTACACAAACCTATTTATGAGAAGGAAATGTTGGCATTACTACATGGACTAAAGAAATGAAGACCTTACCTATTGGGAAGACTCTTCAAGGTAAAACTAGATCATGATAGTCTTAAATACTTTTTGGAACAAATGTTATCTTTAGAATAGAAGTAAAAATGGGTCACAAAGATCTTGGATTATGAATTTTAAATCATATACAAAAAAGGGAAGCAAAATATTTTTGCAGATGCACTCTCACGAAATAATGAGGATGTGGAAGCATTTCTTTGTGTCATTTCTATTATCTAACCTGATTATATAACCAAATCAAGGGTTGAACGGAATAATGACGAAGAGGTGTGGAACCTCATTCAAAAGTTGTAGCAAGGTCCTAGTACATCTGATACATTTAGCTAGGAAAATTATTCATTATGGTAAAAAGATCACTTGTATCTTTCTAAGAATTCACAACTCAAGAAATATTCTTTCGGAATCGCATACCTCCCCCTTCGGAGGCCACTAAGGATTTTTGAAAACTTACCACAAGGTCAAGAAGGGTTTTTTTTGGGTGGCCTTAAATCCGATATTTAGAAGTTTGTCGCAGAATGTTTGGTTTTCCAACAAAATAAAGTTGAGACAATTAAGACCATGTGTTTGTTACAACCTTTAGCCATTTCAATGTTGGGAGGAGACCTCAATCGATTTTATCATAGGTTTAACCAAGTCTGAAGGAGAGAGTGTCGTCATGGTGGTAGTTGATAGAATTACCAAATATGCACACTTTTGTGCATTATCTTATCCTTTTAAAGCAATTATAGTTTCTACTGCATCTACGGAAAAAATTCAAAAGCTACATGGAAACCAAAATATTATTGAAAGTGACAGAGATTCCATTTTCACTAGAAATGTTTGGACGCAATTACTTTCCTATCTTGGTACTCAACTAGCTCATAGCTCATCTTATCATCGTCAATCTGATGGGAAAACAGAGAGTGAAAAAATGTTTGGAAGGATATCTTTATTTTTTTGTATCGGATAAACAAACATAATGGGTCAAGTGGTTACCTCTAGCTGAATGGTGGTATAACAATTCCTTCCACACTACGGTAAAAATGACCCCATTTATGGAACTTTATGGATTTAATCCACCATCCATCACATCATCTTTAAGAGAAAATTCCAAGGTTCAAGCAGTGCAAGATCACATTGAGCACCAACAGAAAGTTCTCCAACTCTTAAAGGATAACCTCACTCTCGCGCATAATCAAATGAAACAATAGGAATATCAACATCATAGTGAAATAAGTTTTAATGTATGTGATTGGATATTTTTATGGCTACAACCATACAAAAAATTGTCCCTCAAGCAAGCTAAGAAGGATAATAAATTATCACCCAAGTATTATGGTCCTTACAAGGTATTGCTAAAGATTGGTAATATGGCATACAAATTGGAGTTGCTTGCATATTTCCAAGTACACCTAGTTTTCCATGTTTCATGCTTAAAGAAGATTATCGATGACAAGCTCCCAGTTCAAATAGTGTTTCCAGAACTCGAGAAGAAGGAAAAATCATATTTGAGCCTAAAGTAGTCACAGAAGCAAGGACTCAAAAAATATAGAATCGATTAAGTTCAGAGTATCGCATTAAGTGAAAGAACTTACCCAATCAAGATTCCACATGGGAGGATGAGAATTTTATACAAAAAACTCCAAAACTATTCAAGCGTTGAGGACAACACTTTTTTGAAGTAGAGGGGCATGTTAAGTCCCTATAATACTAGTATATTCCCCTTATTGTTATTAGTGTAGCCCCCTATTGTTATTGTTGTGCCCCATAGAAGCCCACTATTGTTATTGTTGTGCCCTTAAATTATTATTGTTATGTAGGATCTAATTATATTGTGACCCATTAGACTCCTATATATACCAAGGAGGTCTTATCATTTCAATCATCCAAGAATCGTTCGTTTATGTAATGTAAATGAGGCTTCCCCCTCGAATAGGCTATTTTTTAAGTCGTTGATCGATCTTTTATATGATTTGGTTGCATAAAAAACCTTCAATAGAGCATAAATTGTTCCATACATGCGACAAAAAAATTCACCCTACACTGGGTACCCTCCTCCTATGAGAAATTACCTCCATATTCCCATCCTCTTTCAGCATGGAGGAAACCTATTATCGTAATGATCTCATCCCCTACTAAAGTATTGCAAGCTAGTGCTCAATCTCATTCAAGTCCTTCATATTCAGGAATGGATACCAACCCTTGGTAATGTAAGTTGCATGTCCAACCTAGCTCAGTCGTGAATCAGGTTCAAACCTCTCAACCTGTCCAACCTACATCTCAGATTCCTACTTGTCAACTCGTTTCTTACCCTATTCAAGCTCAAGTTCCTATAAGTCAACCTTTGTAAGCTAAAACTTTAATTCAACCTATTCCACCAATATCTTGGACCTCCCAAGTCCCACTTACCTACCCTCTTCAAGGTATCTTATAGACCCCATCGTTTAGTTAGGTTATTCCTTCAATCAAATTAGGTCAACCTCTATATGGCATGGCACATGCATAAACATGCCAACCTTATGTTGGGATGATGAAAAATCCCACGGGGCAACCATACCAAGGTATTCCTCAAATTACTTACCAAGGTCAGCAAATACAAACTTAGCCTTTTCACCCTTTTCAAGGTTATCCTGGAATTGGGCAACAAGGTTATACTAGAATTAGGTAGCAAGGTTATGTTTATATAGGTTATCGAAATCCTCCCTATCTAGGAGTGCAAATTCCTATTGGTCAGGCCATCCCATCTTACTGAGGATATCATCCACTAAAATTTAATCAACAATTACCATTTTTGGCGACCATTAAATTTCCAAATATGACCCAACTTACAAATGATCCCATTTGTCACTCTCCATAGTGGTTGGTTATTCCTGTGAAATTTCCCAATGGTATCCCTAAGTTAAATGGAAATCTTAGAGAAGACCCATTTATGCATGTCATGACATATAATTTATGGTGTTCTTCGAACTCTTTAAATGATTATTCAATCCATTTACATCTTTTATCAATTTATCAACATACCATTGGATTATAAAATTTTATTGCGACATACATGGGTTTATGCCATGGTAATTTTCGTTTCCAATTAGTTAGGATGATTTCTTTCCCTCGCCAAGGAAGAATTGTGCCCATTGACCAACTTTCTTTCTTTGCCAATAATTCTCCAACCCCCAAAATCATTCCTCTTGTTGGAAAATCCCCACATCCCTATCAACATGTCCGAGTGGTATTTCTTAAGGATTCTTCCCTTATGGGAACCTTCTCCTTTCCTCCTCCTCTTCCTTTGGCACTTCCACCTCCCAACAACCCGAATCTAGTTGGCTTTATCAACATGATATCTTCTTGTACTATTACATATGATCCTTGGATAATACCAAATGCATCTAATATTGATACTTCTGGTGACGTCATGCCGCTCATTCCTGTTGAGATTTCAGATGAAGGCATCTATTTGGCTTGTTTGACACACTCTAATTTTTCCTCTTCGATTAATTGGGTTGCTCATTCCTTAGATTATGTCTCATTTTTTTATCCTTTCTTTAGTGCATTTTCAACTAATAAGAGCATCATGGAGATCATTATGCCACATGATATGCCACAAGACAATAATCATCATCGTTCCTCCTTACCTCATACCTCCAAGGATAATATTAGTAATATTTATTCACCCAATATCTTTTAGATATCTAGGAATTTCATATATATCCACGATATCTATTCTAAGAAGATTTTGTGGAATATTGAATAGATTGTCCCTCTTGATACTTCGATCAAACCCGAAGTGTCGAGAATATGCATATTGGTGCATATTTCTCTCTCTATGAGATTAATATCTATAAAGCCCTTTTCCAGGAATTTTGGGATGTTTTTTGCCTGGCCTTATGAAGAGATGCTAGGTATAGATCCAAATATTATTGTACATGAAGTCAAAACATATCAAGATGCTAAACCATTATGGTATCTCTTACGACGAGTCCATCCTAAGAAGGTTATTTTTATTAAGGAAAAACATGAAAATCTCCTCCATGTTGGTTTCATTGACCCTGTACCCCTGACTGATTGGGTTTTGAACATTGTTCCTGTCATGATGAAACAGGGAACAATTTATGTGTGTGTCGATTATTAGGACATTAACCGTGCGTGTCCTAAGGATAGTTATCCTACCACGTTTATTGACTATATTATTAATGATTGTGCTAGATGTGAAGTATTTTCACTTATGATTGGATTTTTTGGCTACAAACATATCAACATTCTCCCATCGAACCAACACAAAACCACATTTATTTGTCCATGGGGCACATTTGCATACTGAAAACTCTCGTTTAATTTGAAAAATGTTTGGAAACCTTTCAAGGGTGATGAATTATGCCTTCCACGACATCAAACACACTGTAAAACCATATTTGGATGACTTACCTTCCCACTAAAAATATGATGCAAATAACCTGATGCATCTTAGGTTTTTTTTTGTGTTTTCGGCATTATAGTATCATTTTCAATATGCACAAGTGCGTGATTCGTGTTCACTCCAGTTGACTTCTCAACTCCAATAAATTCATATTTATCCATTTAAAGTCCAGGTGATCCTCAATCTTCCTACTCTTTCCTCTCTTGTTTAGCTACAATGACTCCAATGGAAGGTTAACATTGAACAAAGATTTTTTCCCAATTATGTTGAATTTACCAAAGGATTTACTTAATTTTTGAAGAAAGAGGTTCCCTTCCATTGGGATGACACTACCCAAAAGGTGTTTGATGCTTTGAAAGATGTTCTGGTTTGAGCATCATTACTGTATCCCCTAGATTATCAATGATATTACTTCTTATACCTCTCTACCATCACCATGGTATTGGTCAAAGAGTATGATATAGGGGACAACAATCCCATTTATTATTTGAGTCAAAAATTAAATCACACGAAGTTCAAATATACTCATTTTGAAAAGTTAGCTTTGGGAGCAATTGAGGCTATCCAAAGGTTTCACCACTGCATTCTTCTTCACAAAATTGTGTTTGTTTCTAATTACAACACCATGATGTAAATATTTTCACGACAATTTCTGTGGGGAAATTACTCCAAATAGATTGTCATTCTCTATTAGTTCCATTTGGAGTTCATCAAGTCCAAATTGAAGAAATACTTAGTCTTTCTTGAATTATCCTACAACCTTCCCACTTCTAAAATTGAAATGATGCTTGACGATTCTATTCCAGATGAGTCGTTGTTTCTGATAGATTCATATGACCCGTGGTATGGAGACATCATCGTATATCTCTAGAAAAATACTTCCTGCCCTGATGACTCTCACTCAAACCAATGACGTATTCAACACCAGGGTAAAAACTATATTATAATTGGTGACACCCTTTATGGTCATGGTATCAATACTATTTTTAGATTATTCCTCACTCATGAGGAGGCTGAGAAATATCTAGAAGAGTTCCAGGTTGGGGAATGTGGTGGACAAATGCCTAGTTATGCCACCACATAGAAGATTTTATGTGTTGACTACTTTTGGCCTACTATGTTTCGTGATTGCATTCTTGCAGTCCAAAAGTGTCATGGCTGCTAGATCTATGATCATAAAAACCATGCTACACCCGCTCCTTTACATCACGTTATCATTGTTAGACCTTTCACTAAATGGGGCATTGAATTTATTACATGTAACCCTCACTCGGTCAGGGGGTGGGGGCATGGCTACATCATTGTGGTGGTTGATTATTTTACCAAATAGGCTGAGGTGATGCCTACATATAATAACATCGATGAAACAAATACACTCTTCCTATTCAATCATATCATTACAAGGTTTGGTGTACAAAAGGCTATAGTTACAAACCATGGAAACAATTTTCATAATCATATGATCTCTGAGTGTACTGCTAAGTTGGGCCTTCACCATGAAAGCTCAACTCCCTATTACCCACAAGAAAATGGGAATGTCGAGGTGATCAATAATGTTTTGAAAACAATGATTCAACACATGATAGGGATCCAAAAATAGGATTGACATATTATCCTTTACGCAACCTTATGGGCATATCAAACCTCTGTCTGGACTATTACTTCATTCACACCATTTCAATTAGTGTATGGTTTGGGAGTAATCGTTATTATCGAGTGTGAAATTACATCTCTGAAATTTGTTGTCGAACACTTTCTTGCCACTTTCATAGAACAAGAGAATATAATGAATATGACACACTTAGATGAAACTAGATGTGATGCCATGATGACCAATGAGGCCCAAAAGAAACACATTAAGGCACAATACAACGAGAATTTTAAGCCTCATTCCTTCTCGAAAGGTGACCTTGTCCTCTTGTGTGATCAAGAGTCTGATAAGTTAGGGTCTGGGAAGTTCAAGCCAATGTGGCTAGTCCCATACATATTAAAATGTGTCCTTGCAAAAGGGGCTTCCGAGCTTGTTTATTTTGATGGAGTTCCATTAACACAACCAAAAAATGGGTTGGGACTCAAAAAATACTATGTTTGAATAATTTTTTGCATAGTCACTTTGTACATACTATCTATAGGTGTGCTGAGTGTGTTTGTAGTATGTTCCCCTCATAGTTTCCTACCGTCTCTATTAATCTTCCTTTACATTTATTTTGTAGATTCTAGCTTCCCTTCAACCATGAGATATCTACGGTACGAGTGGCGAGTTTGTGATTTACAAGGGATTTGTATCAATATATCTACCCATAACATCGTTGAACATAGCACAATGATCGAATTTTTTCTGATGTTATTTTTAATTGTATTCGCCATATAGTGGTTATACTTGACTTGCAACTTGTAGTACTACACTTGAATAATTCCTATTCAATAAGAAGTCCAACTATGTTTTTTATATTTTTAATGGTTCGCCTTCCAAAAAGACATTTTGACTATATCCAATATCAACACATTCTTAGAAGTCTGAACACATTAAGAGATTCATTGGTAAATCATGTTTTGGATAGACATTTGCGACACATGTAAAGTAAATTTCAACACACATAACATATATTGAACAAAGTAATAGAGCACATAAGAAACTTCAATAGGTAGATAGATATAGTTGTATATATAAAAATTTTGTTTTACAAAAATATGTGTCTAAGACACATATGGCTACACAAGCTATCATATCAAAAATACTTGTAGTCAAAATATGTCTCTGAAACCTCGTAGTAGACTAGTCTTCAAGGTGTTCACAGTAACAGAAAATGACACGGCCTACCTTGCAAAGTAGAAGGCTAATGTGTTCAAGTACACTAATGGTGTAGTGCTGTAGTCTCATAGGGATTTAATTAACCTGAATCTATGGGATTCTCTAGGTCAATCCCTCGACATGACACTCAAACTCTGCAAGAGTCTCAACTGTGTTCAGAACTTGTGACTCCTCCCATCGCTCTGCAACAACCTGTGCTCGAACCTATGCATGTAGTGGTTCTCTTGGATGCTAAATATATGCTAAACCATTTCTTGAATGAGTCTAATATCTACATGTAAAATCGATTTTTAGTCTTGGATACATGAGAAAATAACAAAAACAAATGTTAAAACTCAGAAATAAAAAAACATTCAAAATGATTTTATTTTATCTATGGCACCCCATTTCCCCCTCTTCAGGAAGAACGAGTTCTGGGTCTCCACGAAATTCCATCCAGGGATATGGGTAGTCTTGATTCATAATGAGATGCATACATAGCCATCAGAAGATGACAGGTGTAAAAATCATGGAAGAAGAACCTCTATGTATAGACATGAAATCGACCCTTGCCACATTCGATGAACTCTGGGATCTAGAAGGTCGAGTGAAATACATTGAGGATGAAGCAATGGAATCCTCTTTAAGGTGAATGAAATCAAGATGGAACCATATACAAAAAAAATTATCCTTCCATACTTTTCTTTAGTAATTTTTTCCTTCATGTTTCCTAACGCCTCCTAACTCCAATTGAACACTATTGGTTCTATGCACTCTAATGGATATTGCATTTGGGAGTTTTGCATTTCGGAGTTGTTAGCCAAATGCAAGGTAACACTGCTAACCAATCTAGTAATAATAAATAGGATTGCCTTGAGAGACAAATTGAACACATCCTTAATCTCAACTTTCCCATATTTTTTTTGCTGGGAACATGGTATATAGTGTGTATCAATATAGTCTTTGACAGTCACTCTACCCTTTCTCTAACTAGATAACATGATAGGAGATCATGTCCTTGATAAAACTGTCAATAAATAAATATATTATACCTGTATGTCGAGCATATGTGCTCCAAACTTGAAGCATTGTGCCTAAACATCCCATTTTGTGTGTATATACTCCAAAAATTCAAATTGGGCTCTCATCCCTAGAAGCCAAAATAACTTGACAAGCCCATAGCTTCTTAATGCTTGAATAGCTTCTAGATCAATAGAAGCATCCATTTCTTGACTCGCATGTTCTCCTTCTCGCCAAATCAAAGCCATTTATGTTCTGATGGAAAGTTTAAATGCAACAAGAAAAATGATTAGGAGGATTGCCATGTAAAAATATGAGAGAAATTTGGGTAAAAATCATTAAATTGTTTGTTGAATCTCACCCAACGCACCCTACTAAAGGAAGACAAAGTGCTACAACATACCCTCCCTTCTTTGGGAGATGTGCTGATGCACTCTTCTCAGTGAAAATTTGCTTGGCCTAGTGCATTTTTCAACATAGCTCAGGCACACTTGATCTAGGGGGTGGAATTAAAGCCCTTAAACCTTGAAAAAATTGCATAAAATAAAAAATAGAATTGTGAAAAGAAAGAGAAAGGTAATATCTCCTAACTCGAAGTGATGACACCGAAAATGATCCACCGGATTGACCACAATAAACTACAGAAGTTCGAGGGGAAAATTTGTTTAGAGCTCACTCACCAAGAGGTAAAAGGAAAATGGTAAAAAATAATTTTTGTTTTCCTATTTATGGTTATTTTATTATTTTAACCTAAATTTTACCTAATTTTACCATGTATCAGATATTTTTATTCTTTTGGTGGTGTTTTGAGCAGGTTAACAACTGTTTGAAGGATTTAATGATATTTGAAATTTGAAACAAGTCATTTTAATGATGGAGGACACTTTTATCACTTTTTCGGGCACTGTAAACTCACGATATTGGAACCCCCTAAGGTTTTCATTCAGCTCTTTTTAGACTCCCTAAACATGAAAATATTGTCGAGCACTTGTTTTTTTGAACTCATTAAAGTAAATGGAAATATGTCTACTCAGTATAAGTTTAACACTTTTCTGTACTAAGATAAACTACTTATGAAAAATGACAACCTTAATTGAACATGGCTAAGAGGTTATCGTGAGTATCGTTTTCTGCCTTTTCGGAATCAAGATATTATTTACGAAAATAAACCTTTGGAGTTTCCTTTTCACCTCTTTTTCAAACTCTCTGAACATGAAAAAGAAGTCGAGTTATACCTTCGATGGACTTGTAAAAGCATCAAACAACGATGGACTTGTCAAACATGATAAGACCAAACCACTCATTCTTAAGGTTCATTAAAAATACTTAGAGGAATTCATCCGAATAATAAACTTACAGATCAAGCATATGTTATTCTACTCAAGCTTGTCAAAAATAAAGAGGTACTAACCAGAAATGGTTGGGGAAATTGGGAAAACATGGTACTTGACCTATTAATGGTAGTGAGTCACTCTTGAACAGGACACTCTTCCACTTCATCTTCATGATTGTTGGGTTTGGAAATCTACTTGTCTCTTGGGTTCATCATACTATATTTAAAATCCTTCATCATCGGTTTTGGGTCAATGTTGCCAACTCCATAAAGTGTCACCAATATGTTCTAGAGAAGTTCCTCAGTTGATATTTCCTAGGATACTCCTAAGCCTTCATTCATGTCTATCATTCATGAACCACTTCAAAATCAACATCATTTTATCTCAAATCTTGATATCCATTTCATGATGTTGATTAGGGATACATTAGGGTCCTCCTGCGATAGGTCGCTTTCTGTTGACATCAACTCATTATCCAAGAAGCTGACTTAGAAAATCTATTTCGTACCTTGGAGCTTGCATACATCAATGGTAAGTTTCCTCTCTCTCGATGACAGATATTCATCATTAGCCTTCGATTGGAATATTTTGTATCATGCTTGACTTCATCTCATCTGTTCACTCCATACAAATTGTATTATGGTACCTTGAAAGCCATCAACATAATCAATGGCTTCTCTCGTGTCTATTAATGACTTACATCATTGTTCAGTAATCAGATGGTGTCTACCATGTTCGACTCCATCTCATTTGTTTGCATGGTTAGACTTGTACATTGGAGGATCAAGTGAATGAGATAGAAGACTTGGATTTAGTTCCATCCATCTAGGCTATGATTTCAGGATTAATACAAGATTACAAAGTATGATACCCATTATCATTCAGTCATCCAAAAATGGGTTCACTCTCTGTTATCAGTGGAAATACTTTTGGATAATTGTACATGTAATGTTATCTTATATGTTAAGTTTTAGGATACCAGCTCACAAAAAGATTAAAAGATAGATCAACGCCTTAGAATTTGGCTTCTCCAAGGGGGAACCTCCTTTACATTACAGAAATGAACAATTCTTCGATGATTAAAATGGAAAAACCTCCTTTCTATATATAGGAGTCTAAGGGGACACAATTTAACCAAGCTGACCTAACAATAATAATATAAAGGCACAAAAATAACAATATTGGGATTCTATGGGGCACAATAATAACAATATGGGGACAATAGGGGCACAACAATAATAATAAGGGATACAATGACAATATTAATGGGGAATCACTAGTATTATAGGGACCTAACATGTCCCTCTCCTTCAAAAAAGTGTTATCCTCAATGCTTGAGTAGTTCTGGGTGCTTCTGTATAAAATTATCATCCTCCCATGTGGAATCTTCAATAGATAAGTTCTTCCACTTAATGAGATACTCTGAAATTAATCGATTTCGTAGCTATCAAGTTCTTGCTTCTTTGACTACTTCAGGTTCCAATATGATTTTTCCTTCCTCATCAAGTTCTACCAATATTGTTTGAATTGGAATCTTATGACCTATAACCTTCTTTAAGCATGAAAGATGGAAAACTGGGTGCACTCAGGAAGTTGCAGGAAGTTCCAATTTGTATGCCATAGTACCTATCATTTGCAACACCTTGTACGGACCATAATACTTTGGTGATAATTTATTATCCTTCTTAGCTTGCTTGAGGGACATTTGTTTATATTGTTGTAGCCGTAGGAATACCCAATCACCTACGTCAAAACTTCTTTACCTGCGATGTTGGTCTGCCTACTGTTTCATTATATTATGTGCTATAATTTTCATCTCAGTTAAGGGTCAATTAATCTTCATCTAAGAATCATTCTATTGTGATTATCTCTTAATATGTACCGATAACTACAACAATGAAAATAAGTCTTTCATTGGTTATATTCACAGTGATTTTTTATATGGCCTAGACGATAGAAAAAGTACTTCAAGATATAATTTTCATCTAGGTCAATTCATCTTCAACTAAGAATCATTCTATTGTAATTATCTTTTAATGTGTAAATATGTAGTGATAACTACAACAATTAGGGATAACACCAATTCATTGCGGTAACAATTCAAACATAGATCCACCCAAGGATCGGCCTTTTCACTAAATAAGAAAACACACACAAATACAAGACATCATTTTATTAAAGAGCTTGTATACAATAGTGTATATATTTACACTTTTGCAAGTCAAAAGACCAATTAACAAGTATATTCACAAAGTCATTTGCTAAAACATTTGTTTGAATTTTTTAGACAATGTGATGTAAACTTATTTGTGAATTTATCTAGAAGAGGTTGTATATATATCTTTGTATGCATATGTTTGTGAGATGGAAAGATTATGTAATTATATGTATTTGTTTGAAAATATTTAATTATAATTATGATTAATTTGTTGTCACTTTCAAATTTCACTTAACTATACACGATTTTTATAAATACAAATTATATATGAGGAAAGCTTGTTTAATTTCTTACCTCTCATGTTTTTATAACCTATCAATCATAAAGCATGATACTTTTGAGTAGCTCTTTCCATAAGTGAACACACTGTAGTAGCAATACCACTTGTGTCACGTAGAGCATTATCTTCCAAAAAAATAAGTCCTCGAAGATAAAAAAAAAATTCCACGAATCAACAGTTGAATATGTCCACACGACCCTTGGTTCGACTAAAGGAAAACCCCTTGTTGGAAAATTAATCCCACTGACCGCGTTAATTAGTAAAACAACAACCATACAAGTTGTACACCTCAAGTGTAGGTTACGAATTTTTTTGCAGGTAAGTTCTGAGTAAGAATACAAGTTCTTTATTCGGGAAGACATATCAGATAATTAAATTCAAATAGAAATTTAATGAAGGGTTGGCAAATGTATGGCTAAACATTTACTTTGCAACTTTTACTTGTAGTTTGCAACCTCTGCAAGTTTAGAAAATTGCTCATCTTGTGTTTTGATGTTTTGATCAGTCATGTTTTAATGTCTCAAAAATATATGTTTAGAAAAATATGAAGGAAAAATTCTATTGTATAGGCGAGGAGTTGAGAGGGTGTAAGTGTGAGAGGTAGAGATAAGAAAATTGTGGACAAAATATTGGTGGGTGCATGAAAACAAGTTCTTACGGAGTTTTAAGAGAGTTACTCTGTCCAGTGGCGATTTGTTGAGGGAGACTACTCTCCCCTGTCCCCCTTAGAAATTATTTCACGTGGTATCAGGGCCAGTTAAACTCCGTTAGTGTAAAAACAAGTCTTTTTATTGGAAATTTAAAGTTTTTGGAGTGTATTTTCCCAGAGGGGGAAGGTTTTTTACATTATGAAATGGCAGCATCAAGCACAAGGTTGACTAATCCTCAGATACCTTAGTTTAATGTAAATAGTTTAATGTAAAAAATTATGATTACTGGGCTACATCCCATACATATATTTTTAGACATATAAATATTGTAAAATGTGATTGATTTACTTATATGCAAAACTTCATTTATTGAAGATAATTTTTTGATTGGCTATATTGACATTGACTTTGTACATAGCTTAGATGATAGAAAAAGTATTTTAAGATATGATTTTCGTCTTGGTTCAAGTTTCATTTCATGGGAATCTAAGAATCATTCTATTGTGATTATCTCATTAGCAAAGGCTGAGTATGTAGTGATAACGACAACAATCTCTAAAACAATTTGGTTGTAAGTAGTATTGGATGATCCTCAATAATGACAAGAAGGGCTAACTCCAATTCATTGTGGCAACAAATCATGCATAGATCTACCCAAGGATTATGCTTAGATCTACCCAAGGATTATGCTTTTCATTAAATAAGCAAACACATAAATATAAGACATTATTTTATAAAAGATCTTGTATACAATAGTGATATATATTTACACAGTTGCAAATCAAAAGATTAACTAACTAATGTATTCTTTCTTTTTGCTTAGGCAAGAGACGTTCCTTCTATTGACTTATGCAAGTAAATAAATTACAAAGGTTGCAACAAGTGTGCTGAGGTGTAAACCCCCATGAAAGAAGAGGGAAGAATACACAACGTGCCCAAAAATCTAAAACCAAGGCCGAGATAGTCCCAAAACCTTAAGCATGGATGTGGACCCCAAGTTAGCCACCGTTGATCTGTCTCCTTTCTATCCGATGATCTAAAACCAAAATGCGCAAAGCAGTAGCCCACAAAATATTGCCTAAGCTACTCGACCATCGCTAGCCATCAATCTTATCCTTCTGATCTGACGCCTAATATCCATATCGGGTGGCTTAAAAGCATGATAAATACTGCGTGATAAGGGTGTTTTTCCTTTCCCATCCCTCGCCACATGTTTCTCTTTGAGTGGCATCGTTGGCTTTTCATGAAAACCATCTTTTGGTTTGAGTGTGCCCGATGAAGGTGGTAAACCATAAGGAGTTTTGACCTTCTGGACCCACGAACTTGCATGACAAACTGTGGCCGTTGATCTCCCCCCTCCTGATCTGAAGACCACAGTCAATATCGCGCCGCCCATAAGCCCGAGGAATACTGCATAGTGAGGGCGATATTTTCTCTTCTTCCCCCGCCACGCGTCGCTTACTAAGTGGCCTCATTACCATCCGGGAAAACCGCTTCTGAGTCAAAAGGCGCCCAATGTGGGTGGTTTCTCTCGAGCATTTTTTGATTCCAATTTCCTAATCCTTTGTCCTCCAAAGTATTACGCGAGGATGACATGCCTGGAAGGGTCACCTCATGCATGGAATATCCTAGGATTTGTGATGGCATTTGTTGTCCATCTTCACGGTAGCCCATTTCCTCATAGCTTTTTCCTTTTTGGTAGATATCCTTTGGCCCGATGATTATCTCTGTCCAAGCTTCCTGTGAGAACTTACAGTGCTCATCCTCTGAGAAATACTTACGCTTCATTGACATGAAGTGAAATATTGTCTCGTTGCCTATTCTGATATTACTTTCTGTCACTAAGGACCCACACTGAGCATTTGTATCTCATTCTGTCATCTGTTACCTCTTCCCACCAGCAGCATGTCTGTAAGCTTGTTTCTAACCCCCTCATTGGCAAGCCAATTCGCCACTTTGTTGGCTTCCTTGCAAACATGCACAAACCTAAGAGTTATTAGGATTCACAGGTATGATTGAATTCTTTGATAGACTTGCAGAAGCCGCCAGTGACCTAAGATTTTCTCTAGTGTTGCTCCAACGCTTATCCTCTTGACCGAATTAATTACTAATTGTGAGTCAGCCTCAATGATGATATTATGTATGTTGTGCTTGAGCAATATTTCCAAGCATAGCTCCATCACCATGAGCTCAGCCATATTATTGGTTTCCTTCCCTAGATAATTGTAGAAAATGACCTGTATGTTTTCCTCCTCATCTCTCATGACCCCTCCATAACCTACCTCTCTAGGATTTCCTTTCGAGGCTCCATCTATGTTAAATTTCAAAAAACCTTGAGAAGGGGGTTGCCAGAAAGCCTTTCCTTCTGAGGTATTCTTGTTGATCTGCAGAGGACACTAACGAAGATGAACCTAAAGCTCCAACTTTTCCAGGATTCTAGCCTCTCTATGTCCTATGGGTTTTTCTGTAGAAACACCCCCCAAGATGTGGATAGTCTCCTTGAGTTTCTTAAGGATTAGCTTTAGGATGCTGCTCACCGAGCCCACTTTGTCTTTGAAAATGTTGTTATTGCGCTCCTTCCATATGTTCCAGATTAAAAACCCTGGAGTCAACACCTACGCTGAGTTTATTGTATCATTATCCAAAAAAAAATCCCGTTAATTCTTCAACGTGGCAATGATGTCCTCTTCATGCCTGTCAGTCTGCTCGAAGACATCTCCAACCCAATTCCATAGTGTGGCAGTGAAGGAGCATCTGTTAAGGAGATGATTTTTGGTTTCTTCCTGCTATCCACACAAGTGACATCTTGAGGGGCCAAAAAAGCCTCTTTTTCTTAGATTATCCCATGTCACAATCTTGCCCTGATGGACCAACCACTTGAACAGTTTGACCTTCATCCAATGAGGTTTATCCCAGATTTCTTTCCAATTCTTGTCAATGCTTAGAAGGTTAAGCCCTGTGGCTTTTATTTTGGCCTCTTTAAGGGTAAAGAGGCTTGCATTTCTCTTTCCCCATCTTAATTGATCATCCGAGGTTGAGGTTAATATTTGCATTTTTTCCAAAAGACCTTTAAGGGCTATAGCTTGAGTATTCAGCATGCTCATCTCATTGTAAACTATAAGTTCCCATATTCTCCATTTTCCATTATTCCTTGATTGATCCCAAAAGTCACTTACCCTCCTTAATCCTTTGCTGATGGTATCTGTTTAGATACTTGCTAAATCCTCACTGCTGAGATTGCCCTCTTGCTACCAATTATCCTCCCAGAACTAGGCCAAATTTCTATGTCTGATCTCCCAGAAACAATGTTTTTGTACTAGGGCCCTATTCTCCCAGGCCCTATTCCAAACTTGAGAACCTTTTACTTGTCTTGTCAACCTTATGACGTTCATATCCTGCCAATTCATTACATACTTTTGCTTCCATAGTTTTGCCCAGGGGGATTGTATTTCCTTTATCCATCTCCACCAAACATTAGCTCCCAAAACTCTGTTTAGAATTTCTGGGTCACGTAGACCCAGGCCACCATGGGCTTTAGGTTTGTATACCCTTTCCCATGCCACCAGGGCCCATTTCTTCTTTTCTTCACCTTTCCCCCAGATAATGTCTCTTTGAATGTTTCGTATTTGAATACTAACCCCAGTTGGTGTTGGAATGGCTGATTGCATATAGATAGGGATGGTTTGGAAGATAGCCTTAGTGAGAATTAGCCTCCCTACTAGGTTTTGGGCTCTGTTTGTCCACTTGCTAATTTTGCCTTTCAATTGATTTAAAACAGGCTCCTAGATGTCCTTGTGTAATGGTTTATCAGTGAGAGGAAATTCTAGATACTTTGAGGGCAATGAATCTCTCTGAAAGCCCAAAATTCTGGAAAGATTTCTTGAATTGATATATCGGTATTGAAAAAGAAAATCTTTGATTTATTAAGACTTACCTTAGTACCCACTGCCATAGCAAACTCATGCAGAATTAGCTTGAATGCTTTGGCTTCCTTGACTGTAGGTGTGCCTTGAAGCATAGTATCATCCACAAATTGTTGATGTGTCACTATGTCCCCGCCTCGAGTGAGTCTCAGACCTTGAATTCTTCCTTCTGCCTTAGCAGAACTGATCGCGATACCTAACCCTTCCATCATTAAAATGAAAAGGAAAGGAAAGAGGATCACCTTGACTGAGGCCTCTTGTAGGCTTGAAGGTTTTGGAGGGGGAGCCATTGAGAAGAATTGAATAGCTTGCAGTCGAAGCCATATGCTTTTAGTATTGCTCTTATGTACATCCAGCTAAGCTTATCATAGGCTTTCGCTATGTCCAGCCGAATTATCATCCCTACTGACTTATTGGTGATGAGTGAATGAACCACTTCATGAGCTTGAATTATGTTATCAAGAATTTGTCTTCCTTCCACATAGCCCATTTGCTCCTCTGACACCAAGGTTGGGAGGAGTGGTTTGAGTCTATTCGCAATTACTTTGAATATTATTTTGTACACCACATTTCATAATGTTATAGGTCTATATCTATCGGGAGAGGTGGTCATTTCCTATTTGGGGATTAAGGCAATGAAAGATTCATTGAGTGCACTCAAGACTTTTTTAGATCTACGTGAGTCTTCCACTACCTCTAGAATATCATGCTTTACAATCCTCCAGCAGGTCTTGAAACAGTCCACATTGAAGCCATCCAGGCCTGCAGCTTCCCATTGTGCATCTCTTTGATGACTTCCTCAAGCTCTTCCTCTGTCACTATTCTATTGAGATTGTAATTATCTTCTCTCGAGACTAGTTTAGGAATGTACTGTGTAAAGTTTTTCGTAAACTGTGATCTATCTGTTCTACTTTCCTCTACAATTCTCTGAAAATGCTGGACTAGAACCTCTTCCATCTCTTCTTGAGTGTTTCTTTATCCACCATGATGATTTGTAAGTTTCATAATTCTATTGTTGTTTCTGTGAGCTATGGTGCATTTGTGAAAGAATTTGGTGTTTCGCTCCCCTTCCTTAATCGATTGGACTTTGGATTTCTGTCTCCATAATATTTCCTCTAATAGACATCTGTTTTCCCATTCATGTTGAAGTGACTCTATTATTTCTTTCCTTTCCTCAGTGTAGCCTTATGTGATAAGAATTTGGTTTATTTCCTTCAGTTTCTTTTCCACTTCTCCTTTAGCTTTGAATATATTCCCAAATACATTGTTATTCCACTCTTTGAGTTTGCCTTTAATGTGTTTGAGCCTACGATGTAGAAGGAACATCTTTGTACCTTGCAAGTTTAGCTCTTATTTCCACCATTTCTTAATGTTTATGAGGAAATCTAAGTGCGTGAGCCAAACGTTCTCAAACTTGAAGGGGATATTCCTTGGTTTACCAATTAGAGAACCTTCTAATTGGATGGGACAGTGGTCTGAAGCACCAAAAGGAAGGATTAACGCTGTCAGGCCACTCCCCATGAGAAGAAGTTCCTCTGAGATAATAAATCTGTCTAATGTTGAGGCTACTTGGGTAGAGCCCCCTCTTTTGTTATTCCAAGTGGAAATACCATTGCTAGTGTCCATATCTACCAGTTTCATATTAGTGAGAAAGTTTTGGAAGGCAACTAAATCCCTACCAAGTGTTCTAGTTCCCCCTTTCTTCTCCATGAGTGATTTTATCATGTTAAAATCTCCCCTTAGAATCCAGGGTAAAGCTTGATACTCTTTTTCATATCCTCCAGTTTAGTGAGGAATGGAATCTTGTCCTCCACTGGTTGAGGACCATAGACATTGGTGATCATGTAACATTTCCTGTCACCTACAAGTTGGATTATCAAAGATAGTGGTGTCTAGATGCCTCCGCGTCAAGCATACCAAATTTCTAAGGATCCAATAGAGTGAGAATGCCACCAACAGATTTATTTGCCTTGACTTCAAGATATTCATATCTATTTAGCCAGTTGCTATGTTTTTCTCTGACCTTCTCCACTGAGCATTTTGTTTCCTGTATAAACACTACGTCAGGTTTTTCCTCTTTGATCCTATTGCTTAGATTCCTCTGTTTTCTTCTAATCCCAAGTCCTCTAATGTTCTAGGTTGTGATCTTCATTGAGGTGGGGTTTTGAAGGAGTAACTGGAAAGACCTTTCATCCTTCCTGAGTCAATCATGAGTTTTCCATACTCTAGTAGCTATTCTTTCTGTCTCTTTCTTCCTCTCTTCTTACCTGGGTTTTTTTGTCAATTTTCCCATTATTAATCCTATTGAGCAAGCCCCTTTATTTTCTTGGTTGTCATGTCCCCTTTTGACTCCTTCAGCTTTTTGGTGTGACTTATTTAGGAATATTTGTTGTACCTTGTCAACTTCCTCCTGTGGCATGGAGTTTATTCCCAGGTTTTCTCCTCATTTTATAAACTTTTCTAGCTCTAGGTTCTCCCTTTCCAGGATCTCCTGTACGTCTTCGTCCTCTGTACCACTTTCACTTTGAATCATTTCATCGTCTTTTTCCATTTCCATGGTACTCAATGGATCTGTTGTGTGTTCATTATGTTCCTAAGTGAACTCCATGCTGGTCTCTTTTCCTTTCCCCCTTTCTGCCTGATTCTCCATTTTCCTTTGATTGCCCTCATCTTCTTCTCTTTCTTCTCAGATCTCAAATCTATTGTGACTTCTTGTTTTGTTATCATTAGGATTCTTCTGTATCTTCCTTCCCCCTCCTTTCCCTTTTCCTCCCACTTTAATAAAACCTGTATGGTCTTTTTTTTTACTGGTGTTTAGGTATTCCTCCCTTTTATTAAGAGGACAATCTCTGAATAGTTATCCATGCTCATGACATTTGCAACATCTGAATGAGATATGCTCATAGTCAACTTTCTGAACCCATTCCTCATCATAGACTTCTAGAATGACCTCATCTGAAAGAGCTCCTGATAGGTCCATCTCCACACATATACGGGCATAGGAGGTATACTTACCTCGTAGTGTTACCTCTGAAATCTTTAAAAAATGACATACTTTATTGCCTATAGCTTTAAAGACTCTGGCATCCAATAATCTAAAGGTAAGGAGTAGAGTCTGATCCTACCGGTACCGATGTGAATGTTTCTCGCTCCGGCACAAATTTCATCGTCCATGGCTGCATATATAGATCAGCTGCCACATAAAAGTATGGTCCTCCTTCAAAGATCCTATCTTTGTCCTCCATATTTGTAAACACCATTGTAAAGAAACCTTTGGATCCAAAATGTATATTTATCTCCCCTTTTGGTTTCCAGTTGTATTTTACCCAAGTGTATATCACTTTCTCTGTCAGCCAGATTCCCATAAACTTACATATTATAGTGTAGTTTTCCATATGATCCCTGTGCTCTTGCAGAGATGGATCATTCAATATTACTCGCGCTTTAGTATTGGTCTTGGGTTTACAGGACCCCATCTTGGTTCTATTCTTTGTTCCCTGACCTCTGTCTTTTGTTATCTTCTCATGTCAGTCTTCCTTGTGAGTCCCTTGCTCTGCATGGGTATTACTGCCTTCCGCCATCTAGGTTTCAATATTTTTTGTCTTGTCCTCTGAGGAGTGCGGAGGCTTGTTCTTTCTCCCTGCACTTCCTCTATTGGAAACTACATTACTGTAGGAGGAAGTGGAGCTCCCTCCTCCCTGCACTTCCATGGTTACCTGTTTACCTCTGTCACTTCCTTTGTTGAACCCTAGAACTAGGTCTCCTCCTCACCCTCCCAAATTCCTCCAAAAGTTGTCGACTCTCCTCTCATACTTTGTTTTCCTTCCGTTTAATCAATTGTTCAACTGACTAGTGTATTCACAAAGTCATTACTAAAACATATTTTTGAATTCTTAAGCAACATGATGTTGTAAATTTATTTGAGAATTCCTTTTAGAAGAAGTTGTAAATGTATGTTTTTATGTATGTGTCTATGAGATAAAGAGATTTGTAAAACAATGCAAATGAATGAAATTTGGTGTCAAATTTTATAAAACCTATCTTATTTATGTAATTATATGTGTTTCTTTCGAAAATATTTAATCATAATTGTAATTAATCTATTGCTACTTTCATCAACATATACATTATATTTTAAATAACAAACTTTATATCACTATTAAAAAAATCTCAAATTTCACTTAATTATACACAACTTTTATAAATACAAACTATATATTCAGGAAATCCATTTAATTTCTTACATGTCATCTTTATACCATATTCAAATTCACTATTAAATATCTCTAATAATTCATTCTCCATTATAATACCATAAATTCCATTCCATAATCATTTTATTCTTATTGTATCTCCATGGAGTTAACCTGCACCTATGTGCATAACAAACAAAATCATAGAATCATGTGCGCGTGTTGCTCTCTCTCCATCGTATGTGAACTCCATGTTAAACAAAACAGAATAAAATTATATACCTCTATTATAGTGAGATGCATACAAAAACATAATTTTATTTATATTTTCAATATATATAAAAGTTTACCTTTTTAAATCTTTTATTAAGTTATAAAAACAATTATTGATTTTATTTTATCAAATGAATAAAATTAAAAAATATAAATTAAAATATAATTTTATTTGAAAATAT
>APFE030492860.1:13130-59059 GCA_000404065.3 Pinus taeda | reverse complement strand
AAATTTAATCTATTTTAATTATAGAGTGATTTTTTTGAGCAAGAAGATTTTTAATATTCACTTGAATGATAAACAACTACTTGACCAAGCATCCCTTTCTCGTTCTAAACTCACGCTTTTCGAGCGAGACACAAGATCATTGATCTCCATAAAGAACAATTAAAGATTAATGGAAAATGGTTTTAATTCAATGCACATGTTGACCAGTCTTAAAATACTATGAGAGGTTACCTCTTTCAAATCTTGATGGATGTAACTCTCTCTTATGTTTGCAGAGATTGAACTTCAGATATACCTCGCTTTTACCTAAACCATTGCATACAAGTCTCTTGATTATGGAATCTTATATATATAATATAAAATAACAATTGAATATGAAATGTTGGAGAGAGCCTTGGGACACAACACTAAACATCAACCAAAAATTGGGTTTAAAACATTAATTAATGCCATAACACAGCTTCTCTTGAAATTAATGGAAAATAACCAGTTTTTGAACATATAAATAAATTAAATTAAGATGCAATGAGTTATTAATTAAATTAAAATGTAATAACTTATTAATTAAATTATAATATAATAATAATATATTAAATACTTTGTAATCATGTGAAATGTAGGAGATGCATCCTAACTAGTATGAGATATCTTGACATCTCAAGATGTATGCATTATACATGAAAGCATATCACTATATTGTTGAGACATCTTGGCATGTGTCTATTACAAGTGCAAGCATATCAACTCGACTACCAAGTAGCTCAATATCGCTTGGCAAGTTTCTCAATACTATTTGGTAGCCCCATGACTTATCGAGACAAAACCATCATTCCTACAACACCTGGATAGACAAATTAGAGACAAATGAATAAGAGAGAATTACTATGACACACATAGCTCTAAAAGTATGGGCTAACTAGGTTATCAAGTTAATCAACATGATCAACAACATATCAATCCCAAAATGGCTCGAGATCTCATGTTAGAGATACACACTGAGAAAACCTCATACCTCACTAGTTAGTTGTGTCGAAGCCTAATACTCATTTTGCATTAGCGAAGGAAAGTCACACAGTAGCTAACGTTCGGGAGAACCTCCTTTAGATGAACTAGATGAGGTTAGGTTGACGTCTTCTCAACCCACGACCTTGAGCTATCGACGGTTCAAGTTCACTGATTATGATTTGATGCAAAGGAGAATGGTTACCTTAAAGGCTACCCCAATCCACTCATGAACCAACAATTTAGAGAAGGAAAGGCCCCAATGAATATTGTTTTCCTTAAGGAGAAGGAATGCTCACAACCTTGGTTAATACCTGGAGTTAAGTGAGAAGCTCCAAGTTGTTGGGCGAAACCGTGAAGACTCTTGTCCATTTTGGGAGAGGCTTAGATGTCATATCACTTGTCGACTTCTTTCTAGTCAGTGGCATAATCAGAAGATTCAATAGTAAGTGCGTGCCCAAGAGGTCATAACTAGATGTTATATATATATATATATATATATATATATGACCGATCTTTATTTCATTAGTTGCCTCTATAACTACTCTCTTTGCATATTCTTCTAGAATTGAATCAGATTCAAACCCACAACTATTCAGCAGGTCGTTAGGGGGAAGGATGTAAGTACCCAAATCGAACACATTAGCATCGTTGGAGACATAGCTATAGTCTCTATTGGCTTTGTTGCTGCGGTTAATTGAGAGCTTTTCATGGGTGCTTGACTAATACATAAGAGATATTGCCTTTATTGCAGAGGGTTAATTTGACCAGCAATAGGCCCTGAGGAGAGCTTGCTAGGGTGTTCGACAAGTAAAGAAGAGCTTGCAAGGGGTCTTGGCATATCTCCAAGGTCTAATAAATTATTATTGTTATGCATATTTAAAGTATGATGCAAAGGCAGTTTCGAGTGGGAAAAATGATGCATGAGCAGTGACGAGTGGGGAGTACATGGCTATAGTATTGACATGGTGGCATGCAAGTTGCGTTAAGAAAAACATTGCTAGAAATAATATATAGTCCTCAGCTAAAAGACTAACACATAACATTTAATGCCTTCAAATAATGCTCACATTAGTTCTTCACTTACAAAATGCGAAGAAAAGGGTGAATATAACATAGGTTTATAGCCTCCCCACCTCACGAAAAGGCTAATTAAGACGAGGACAAAAATTGCACTATGGAAAATACACTGTGAGCCTAAACACTTTCGTTTTTCATGAGAGTAAGTGGGTGAAACTAGTGTTAAAACACACCACTTCGATTATTATAGTCCCAGTGGTGCCTATGGCAGGGAAAAATAATAAGAATCCCTTGCAAGTTCCCTTATCATAAATTTCAGTTTGGTTCAAAATAAAGCCAAGAAGTAAAATCTCCAAAGCCAATCATCCATCCAATCATAGCCTGCAAACAACTCTCCAGTTCTTATTCCAACGTGCTCAAGGTAGGGACTTGTTGCAACTTATATTGTTTGATAGGGAAGAGGGGCGGGGTCTTTAAAAGAGGATGAAGACATATATTCCTTAAAAGATTATTTATTCATTAAATCTTAATAGGTAATGTTTTTTTTAACAAGATCGGTTACTTATATATTATAAAAACTTCGAGGACCATGTCCTATTACATATGAGAGGAAAAACAAGGAGGTGGGGATCCAAAATGGGTGCGCAGACCCTTGATTCTCGTTGATGAAAACGTGGAGAACAGTTTGAAAGAGATAACGGCTATATTATTGGACAAAAGAACCTACTAACAGACAAAATTTACAATGCATATATCCTAAGGTTGCTGTTGGTTAACTGAGTCATCGGGTTGAGCTTCTTTTCTTGCACTTGCCCTTGTCGAGGCTTCTGCTTGCATGCTCTGAGTTAATGTCTTGATGTGGGAGATTGCTTCCTCCATATGGTTGCATCTCTCCTTGAGGGCCTCAATCTCTGCTTTCTGCTTCTCCAACTTCTTCCTTTTGGACCTGCTATCCGCTTGAAAGTCCTCCTTGAGTTCATTGAAGTGTTTGAAGAATCTAGCAATCATAAAACAGTGGGCTTTGCACAGGGTGCATTCACTATTAGTTATGACTTTCTCCAAAGGATTTGCTGCTGGCTCACGGGCTTCCTGCTGATCAGCCATTTTGAAGACTTGAGGGATTGTGGCTGGGCCAAGCTGCTGCTGAAAGGAGATACAGAGGGCGTAGAAGGCAGAGGGGAATAGAAGATGCTGAGAGGGGGAGAGCTGGGCGATATTCCTGCTCTGAAGAGGGACAGAGAAGGCGAAATAACTGTTGGTAGCTTGGGGGAGGAGGAAGTCTGAAGAGAAGGAGCGCTGAGACAAGAAAACAAAAGAATGATTAGTACTTATAATAAACCAGAGATCGATAACACCAGAGATTACCACGATAGAAGGAGGGAGGCCTCCACTCTCTGGCTGACTTGAAGCAACCTCAGAAGCTGTTCTGCTCCGGATGAAGACTAAATCACAACGCTTCACTGCACTGATCGACTTGTGAGGAGAGAATGAGGAGCTGTTGATTTTAAAGGGAGAAGAGGGGCTAGATAGAGGCTTCGGGCAGAGGAGCTTCCAGGTAATGAAGTGACTGAGGTGCTTATCAAAGATTTTATTGCAGGTAAGTGCGATTTCGATGCGAAATCCGCCTGGCTGGAGCTTGGAATTGTCGGCGAGGATCATGAGGTGCCTGAGGTCATACCTGGTCGAGTTGACATAGGTAGTGTCATTTGCGTGGTTCGAAGAGTTGAAGATCTCGAAGGCGCAAGCGGTGAGATTTACCAGGGGATTAGGGAGCTTAGGGACAGGCGCATATCGTGGGGAATGATTGCTGATGTGTCCCAGGTTCTAAGGATTTGGAATGGAGTGGGACAAGCTAAGGAATTGGTTTGTCATAAATATTTTTGTTCTCTCTGACTTGGCCAGATGACCTGTTGGTTGCATTATTGGCTTGACAATCCGCTTCAGTGTTGTTGGCTCTCAAGACATGTTTGAAGGTGGCGCCCCTCATGTCAATGATGTTGTCCGTGATCCAAGTCTTAAGATTGTTGAGAGCGATTTGCTTAAATTCACCCCCTGTTACCAAGGCTGCTATAAGAATAGCTGAGTCTCCCATAATGATTGGGTTTTGGATGCTTAGTCTCTTCAGAATTGAGGTACCTAATAAGAGGTTGTATGCCTCGGCCTTGTTATTGGTCATGCTGCCCAGGCCCCATTCATAAGTGACCATAACTTTGCCATGATGATCCTTTATAACTCTCCCTACACCTGCTTTCCCCGGATTATTTTTGGAAGCTCCGTCGAACTAGAGGGTAGGCCTTTTTTGGTCTAATATCCATCTAGTGACTTCCTCTTTGGTACCTCTAAGCTTCCACTCCTTCCTTTTCTGGCACAATTTGGAGGTTGTATGGTTTCTTTTGTCCAAGCTGAGATTGAATTTGCTAAACCATTCGGTCTCAATTTTGTTCCAGCTTTCTTGGTCTAGTTGGGACATGCCATTGGCACTTACAGTCTCTGAGATGAGCGTTGTTGTTTTTGCCAAGGTGTTGGAGATGCTGGGCTTCCGATTGTTGAAAATGCATTTGTTTCGGGCGATCCAGATTTGCCAACAGAGAGTTGATGGAATGCTATTCCACAGTGGGATGATAAGATTCTTATTTTTCTTGGGGTAAGGGTAGCATTTTTCCCAATTTTTTTGGAGAGAAGTGATCTGGTTAGATGTTTCTCTTCTGCTTAGGGGGCCGATGATGAGCTTCCAGCAGCTTTGAGCACAGGGGGATTCAAGGAAAATGTGTTGGCTGCTTTCTTCCTCGGCTCGACAAAGACAACAGATTGAGGGACCAAGAATGCCTCTTTTTTTGAGGTTTTTCAGCCGTTAGGATCTTACCTTTGAGGAGGGTCCAATTAAAGAACTTTACCTTCGGGAGACATTCTGATTTCCAAACCACTTTGTGAAGAGCCCAATTGTTGGTAGCCATGGCGTTCTGGAGAAGCTTGTAGTCATCTTTGACTGTGTGTTTCCCTCCATTGGGGTCCCATACAAATCTGTCCTCTGTCATTTTGTTTATAGGAGCTGAACCTGAGAGGGATATCTTGAGCTCAGTCCAAAGGTCCCTGAGGTCATTTGGAGGGGAGAGGCGCTTCCAGTCCTGCCAACTGTTATGATCCCAAGTGGAGATGTCATATAAGGAATTCAAGTTTTTTGCTTCCATCCAAATTTGAAGAGGTCTGAGGTTTCGGAGTTCCTTGGTTTTGCTCCCATGATTCTATCTACCCAGATGTTGATCTCTCTTCCACTGCCCGACACTCTGGATATATTATTTATGAATTGAGGGAGGGCTTTTTTAATGAGCTTCCAAACTGGAGTGCACTGCCTATCCACTATTGTTTATGAGAGGATGTTAGAATTGGGGCCATTCAGATATTTCCTTTTGATGACCTCTGCCCACCATGAACCTTTCCCATTGAGAATTCTCCAAATTCGTTTGAACCCCATCGCCATGTTGGAGAGACTTGGAATTTTTATTCCTAAGCCTCCTTTTTCGAACAGGAGGGTGACTTGATCCCATTTGACAAGACTGAATTTTTTGGAGTCCTACCTTCCTCCCTACCATAGGAAGCTTCTTATGATTATTTCCATATGTTTATGCTTGCTTGCAGGAGCTAGGGTGACTCCGAACTGATAAATGGGGAGTGCAGAGAGAATGGCCTTGATGAGGGTAGTTCTACCAGCCAGATTGAGCCAAGTCATTCCCCAGCTCTGAAGTTTTCCTCGCAATTTTTCTATGTGCTTTACCCATATTTTTGACTTGACAGTTTCTTTTTCTAGAGGCAGACTCAGGTACATAAAGTGACTCCATTTTCTTTGAACTAAAATGTCAAGGATCATGGAAATTCTTTGCATGATTTGCAAGGGAACATTCCAAGTGTATATCTTGCATTTTTTGTTGTATAATTTTCCTCTGGAAGCTGTTAGGAAGGAGTCTAGCATTTTCTTAAATCTTTTTGCCATCAAGCTAGAGGCTCCCCCTATTAGGAGTGTGTCATCTGCGAAAAGCGAATGATTGATTCCTTTGGTCCCTCTTTCTGTACTGATTCCTGTGCTTTCTTTTTGCTTTCGGAGTTTTTCCAAATGGATGCTCAGTGTTTCTGCCATGATGATGTATAAGAAGGGGGAGAGGGGGCAGCCTTGTCTCAGTCCCCTAGTACTTCTGAAGTAGTTGCTTGGTCTGCCATTAATCAGAGGAGCTGTCCATGGATGAGTGATGCACTCCATGATTATGCTGATAAAGTTGTTGGATATCCCAAATTTCCTGAGGACTTCCTTCAAGAAGTAGTGGTTGACCCTGTCAAAGGCGTTTTCCATATCTAATTTGATGATCATGCCTCTTTCCTTCCTGTTTATGCTGTTGTGGATTGCCTCTTGAATAAGGATGACATTGTCCATGATTTGTCTGCTAGGGACAAAACCGCCTTGGTTCTCTGAGATGAGGAAGGGGAGCAGTTTTTTGAGCCTATTGGCTAGGATTTTAGTGAAGATCTTGTAAGAGACATTACACAGGGAAATTGGGCAGAAACGGTCGAAGGAGAGGGGATTGAAATCCTTGGGAATAAGGGCTAGATGAGAGGATTTGATGTTGTTTCCCATCTTGTGTTTTAAGAAGACGTTTTTCACCATCCTTATGAAGTCTTTCTTAATAGTTTCCCAGTGGTTTCTATAGAAGGCCACTATGAACCCATCAGGGCCTGGAGCCTTGTCTTGCTGCATGCTGAACACTGCCAACTTAATTTCCTCTTCAGTGACCTCCTGACCCAGCTCTCTGTTTTGCAATTCTGAGATTTTTTTTTCAATTGGCCTTAGAAACTTCGCATTTTCCTGAGTCTGGGAGTCCACGGATAAAATGGATTTGAAATGTCTATAGGCTGCCTCTTTTATTTCTTCTTGGTCGCTTATCTCTTTCCCTTCTACCATGATTCTTTCTATTTGGTTTCCAGCGCGTCGAAGCTTGAGACTGTTGTGGAAAAAAGAGGTGTTTTTGTCTCCAACCCGGAGCCAAAGACACCGAGATTTTTGCCTTTGTTCCTCTTCCTCCAATATGTTTTGCCTATATAATTCCTTGTACATTTCGTTTTCTTTGGATTGATCCTCCTCTGTGTACTGTGTGCTTTCGTTTTCCTGATTCCGTTGCTCTAGTTGTTTGTGGATATCTGTTCTTTTTTTGTTTTCCTCTGCTGCGTAGTTTCTTGCCCACTGCTTGATAGCTGTTCTGAGAGAATTAAGTTTGGTTTCCCATATGTAGTGGGGAGAACCAATGACTTCCTTCGCCCACTGCTCCTGTATCAGATTTCGAAATTCTTCTTTGTTGTCCCAGGCTTTGTTGTATTTAAAAGGGAGAGGCCCCAAATTCCTTCCCTTGCCGAGAATCAAGACCACAGGTTTGTGGTCTGAGGCGGAGCCTTGTATGATTTTGCTTTTGATGATGGGGAAGCTTGCAACTATTCTTTCTTGAACGAGGATTCTGTCTAGCCTCTCTTTTATGTTGCTATTGCCAATTCTCTTGTTACTCTAGGTGTACTTCCCATTTTGAGGAGGGATGTCCACAATATTGTGAGTTTGGATTATAGTTTCCAGGGAATCTCTTGAGAGATCTGCATAGAAATTTCCTCCTAGTTTTTCATCAGTGTTCCTTATTAGATTCAAGTCTCCTCCCAGGAATATGTTCCTTCCTTGAACTGATTGGAGATCTGTGGTTATTGTGTCCCAGCAAGAGGCTTTGTCCCTGTAATGATTTGGTGCGTAGATGTTATATATTATGTAATCCTCTTTTGAAGCTTTGTTTTGAATATCAGTTCTGACCCACCAACTATGTGAGTTTTGGTTTATAAGTTCCCATTTGTTTTTGTTCCATATGGTTCCTATACCTCCTGATGTGCCTGCTGCGCTTATTGCTGTACCTGAATAGTTTTTGCTTCTTTTGGTGTAATTTTGAAATTCTTGATCAGAGATTTTGGTGTCTTGGATGAGGAGGAGATCTGGCTGTTTGAGTTTGAGTAGATCCCAGACTGGATTTGTTTTTAGGGAGGAGCCCATCCCCCTACAGTTCCAAGAGACCAAAATCATCATTTACCATTTTTGGTATGGATCCCGCTCTTCTCTTTCATCTTTTCCCCACTTCCTTTTGACTTGTCTAGGAAGGTGTCCATTGGTTGCTGAGTTCCTGTGGCCATTTCTTTCGTTGCATTTTCATGCCTGATTTCTTTATTTGACTTCCTGCCTACTTTTTTAGGGGGATCAAAGGTGAGGTTATTTTCTTTTGTTCTATTTCTGGTTAGGATTCGATCCACAGTTGGGGGAGGGGAGGGCTCAGGAAGAGAGAGGGGGGAGGAGATTGCAAGAGCATTGCCTCTAAGAGAAGGGGGAGGGGATATGGGATCCTCTGCTGACAGAGATTCAAAGGGGTTGGAAGATGAGGGGAAGGGAGGGGCTGAACTAGATGGGTGGGAAGGGATAGAGGTATTTTCCAAGGGGACCTTTGAGATTGGGCTGGAAGGGGGATTGGGTTTTTTCTTTTTGACTTGTTCCCATGTGCCTTCAGAGTTTTCAACAATTCCTTCATATTCATTTGTTTTTAATTTACTACATCTATTTGCGAAATGCCCGTACTCGTGACATACCTTGCACTTGAAGGGTAGCTGCTCATAGTCAACTTGTTGAATGTGTGTCCACTGATCTACTTTGATCTTGATGGCTTCCGGTAGTCCTTTCCCCAGATCTACTTTGATGCATATCCTCGCACAAGCATGCATGTTCTCCTTTGGTTCAGATCTGTCTATGAATTTGCCGACAGCGTTCCCAATAGCCTTGAATGATTCGTCTCCCCAGCAGTCAAGCGGCAGATGAGGCAGACAGACCCAAACCGGGACTGCATTTGGGACGTCCATTTCCGGATCGAAGTCAGGGGTCCATCTATTCAGATATAGACCACGAAAGTCCATAAAATAGGGGCCATTTCTGAAAATGAGATTCCTGTCCTCCTTTGATTCAAATAAGAATGTGTAGAAGCCTCTTCCAAAAAATCTGATTGTGATTTTCCCTTGCACTATCGAGTTCTAGTTGCATTCTACCCATTTTTGGACTGATCTGGGGGAGGGCCAGAGTCCCGTGAACTGACCAACCAAACCTCTTTCTGCTAGAGAGATTGCGGCCTTCCTCGGGAGGGAAGGAGGAAGGGAAACTTCTGGAATTTCATCTAGTTTCTTGATGAACTTGGATGCAAATGGTCGGATTTTTGCTGCTGCATTCTCAGGGATGAGAGATGCAAACTGTTTCTCAAAGTCTTCAGAATCTGATGACGGGGGATCTAATCCAGCCATTAGAGATCCCGATCGCAGAGAGATCAGAGTGGGAGGGGGCTGCCGGAGAGGAGCCCCGAAGCAGGAGCTGAGCAAGAGGCCCAGAGAGAAGATGAAGTCAAGCAGGAGCCCAGAGGGCCACGGATCGTGAGCCTAGCAGTAGAGCTGCCAAGCATAGAGCAGGGGGCGCGAATCAGCAGGGGAACCCTAGGCATACCCGCAGCAGCCAGGGCGCACGATCATCCTTTGGGTTAGAGATAAATATGTAATGTTATAAAAATAATTGAAAAGTTAATTGAATGTTAATTGTATCAAATATAATTGAAAATGTAATTGAATATTAATTCTCTCACATAAATTTTTAGATCAATCTTGTCGATTAAATTTCATATATATTGTTGAATATTTGTTGTAATGATGCAGGAAAATTTCATATATATTGTTGAATATTTGTTGTAATGATGCAGGAAAATTTGATTTTTCCTGTAACTCAGCTTTGCTCTAAACAAATTAACACTTCACTATTTTTTTTGCAATCATTAACACAGGTTTATCAGGGCTCTTGCATAGTAATAACTAATTATTAACATTATCTAAACATCCACTAGATATCCATGTATTCATGCATAAACACACAAAATGAAAGCACACCAATTAATGAACTCCTTTTCTCATTAATAAAGGCCAAAACTGTAGATACATAATAAAAATCTTGATATATTCTCCTCTAGCCTAATTATACATTCATTTGGTCATTTGTTGTTGCTTTAGGCTCACAATATTTATAATAACATATACAAACAAAATAAATTTTCATAAATCCATAAATGAATCCAAAAATCACTCATGTTGTAGACATGCTTTTGCCTTATTGACAAAATCTAACCTATTCATGGCTTTTCTAAATCCTAAAATATTTTCTTTTCAAGGTAGACTTGCTCTTACCTTATTGACAAAATCTTACCTATTTATAGCTTTTCTAAATCCTAAAATCACGACCAGTAATTTCTAAAATTTCTAAGCTTTTTCTTATCATAAAAACTTGTTAATTGCTACAATTTTTTTTTCTCCTATAAACAATCATGATTTATTTCCTAAATTTTTCATGCTTTAAAAGTAGATTTTCTTCTTAAAAATGTTATCTGTATCTATAGTTGTATAACAAATAAATAAATTAAAATTATTTATGATGAAGAAATAAAATTTATAATAAGATTTGTAGCTTTGTCTCCAAAAATTCTTATGAGTTGGAAGCTCTAATACTCATGTAATAACTAATTTAGTGGTATATTAAACTACTATAAATGTTCTGATGTTTGTTTTCTAGATTGTAACTCGCTGTCGAGTTGTTAATGAACTGAAAGCTTAGTAATTTTGTTGTGTGGGATGTTTTTCTATAAAGTACAATGGCTTAATGATGATGGCTATATCAACAGCGCTCTCTTGTCCGTAATTGAGTAATGGCGGGGATCTCAAATCGGTGGTTCTCATTCCGGAGCTGTTGTCAAATTGTAGATAGTTAGCAATTATCTCCTTCGTAACACTGTTTGAGTTGAATTGGCAGTTCTGGCTGATTTTTCCTCTTCCTCTTGATCGCCATTTTCTTTGCTGATTGGTGTTCTCCCCGTTTCACGGGTCATATCTCCTCGGGACCATGTTTTTATTTGTCTGGATTGTGTTGTCAGTTTGCAATGTGCAAAGTGTTCATGAGCTTTGAGTGACATTGCACAATGGGCATGGCATAACCTAATTATTAGAGTAGCGAGTTTATAGCTACAAAGCAGCAGCATGATGGAACAAGAATTTGACATGCCATTGATTCATTTCTTTGCTTTGCAAGTTATTATCCAATTTTTTTTATTTATTTATTTTTAATTTTTTAAATATTTTTGAGTAATTTTATGATTTCTTTGTCAAATCTTAATTGTTTTATTTATAATGGGTTTTTATAATATATATGGATTCAACATCCTTAAAAAATATTGGTCAAGTTAGATTATGTAAAGTTTACACCTCAAACTTGTGATTCCAAGAAATCTCTCTCAGATTTTGGATTGGTTAAATTAGAATGGAGAAAACACTTCAAAAGATAGAATAGATACACTATCTCTTTTTAAACTATTCGATGAAAAGAATAAAAAGATAATTGAAGACCAAGGAAAATGTTGGTAAAAAACCTTAAGCAAATTGGTTATTTTTGTAGTTATGATGATGTCTGATTGAATTATTTAAGTGTATTAAGAGTTATTGAATTATAAGTGTATTAAGAGTTATTAAATTAGGTAAGAGTATTAAGATATTTGAATTTAAGCTTCTGTGATCCATAATCTGAGTTTTTAAAAATATTTTCGAAAAATCACTTTAAAAAATATTAAAAAAGAGTGTGATTACAAAGATATTAAATAAAAAAGGAAAATTTTATATTTCTTATGATATTTTCTTAATGACTTCTATAAATATTTTAGAGTAAATAACTTATAGAGTAAATAAAGAGATTGTTTCTTGTTTGCCAGAATTATCAGTTTTGATCCGAGCGAAGGAAGGCCCTTTTGCGATACAAAAATTTTGGAATGTAGGTGAGAATGGCTATGCAGATTTAAATCAAGTAACTCTGCAGGGCATGTCCAACACCTAGAAAAATCATATTGCAAAAATACGGAAAAAGGAGAATAAGGTCAAGTTAAAATACGGAAAAAGGAGAATAAGATCAAGTTAAAATACGGAAAAAGGAGAATAAGGTCAAGTTTTTGATGCATAGTTTAATGGATGACTTAAGTTTTCCCAAAATAATAGGAGCATTCAAGGTAATGAAAGTCTAGGGGAAATAGTCAAAATCTATATTCACGGAGGAAAATTTTTGGAAGTACTTGGTTCCTTAAATCTTGCATTTTGTTAAGTAGATTAGGTTGAATTATTTTTAAAATATCCATGTAATTCTGAATTTTAGTATTTTGTTGGATTTAGTCTAATAAGGCCCAAAATTTAGTCATAAGGCAAAAATGGTTCATTTGATCTTATTTTAGTGGATCTGAATGGACCCCAAATATGTATTTAATTCAACATTTGAATTAATAAAGGATTGGATTTTCCTTGTGTGCTATTGAGCTCCAAATTTGTTTAACTCCTTTGTTTAGATCTTATAAAATCCTTGTTTTCGAATTAGGTTGTAAATTTGTTTAAATCCTTTGTTTACATATTATAAAATCCTTGTTTTGGAATTATTCTATATTTTCTCTGTTAGTAATGAAAGGAATTTCCTTTGTGTAGATTAGCCATAATGTTTTGTTGTTTATCCTTGGCATAGTAGTTCAACACATCTAAAGTGTGAATGTGACCCTGTGAAAGGTTAATTAGACATTAGGGCCAACCTTGCTCCAGCTTCATAATTCATACATCGTCCTTTTGGATTTTAATTGTCCAAGTGTTAAGCATGAGTCACCTTTACACCGAGCCAAGAATAAATAGAGCGATACATCAATTAATAGAATCGAAAACAATTTTTTCTCTTTCGATATATGTCTCAAGTCTTTAGTAGGACATGATCCCAAGGTTTTCAACTAAGGATCAAGGATTTCACTTGAGGAGAGAGGTGCACAATCGTTTTTTGATGGATTGAAATTATTGTAAGTTTCCATCTTGGTTTTAGGGTATAAGACATTTGCAAGTGTTAAAGAAGTGTTCTTGGTTAGAAAAGGTTGTGATGAGATACAAGGACATAGACATATCTGTGGTCACATGTATTCCTGCTAGAGCTAGTGTTAAGCATTAGATCGAGGAAAAGCCACCAATTAGAGGTTAGGAAAAGGGTGAATCCCACATTTGTACATTGGATTTGGTGCCAAGTCATACAGATTGTTTGTTCTAGAACTACGACATATGAAGAATTAAAGGGAAGTTTGGCTTATTGAAGTAGGAATTTAGTTTTCACCATTTTTGGTATCAGAGAAGATCCCACGTTAATGTCTTGGAACAAGAATCCGTGTCTCATAAAGTTGGTTCGAGGAGGTCCAAGAGGAATAAGGCACATAGCCAAAGTTGATATATTTATAATGATGCAATTTTGGAGGAAGGAATATATTCCATGGAAGCTAAGAGGAAAAGGGATCTTGAAGTTGGAGATTTTAGTGAGCCAGAGGAGGAGTCTCCAAAAGAAGGAGAAAACATCTAAGGAGACAAAAGGACTGAAAATTTTGAGACAAATCCTTGGGTCAACCTCAAGGAAGAATCTTGAAGTATCTACTTACAATGGAAATTTAACTCCTGAAGGGTTGTGGGCTAGATAAATGATATAAATAAATTTTTTTAATACAAAGAAATGTGAGATGAAAATTAGTTAAAGTTTTTTTTTCACCAAGTTAACAGGACATGTAGCATTATGGTGGGATGGTTTGTAGGATGAGAGGAAGACGAAGAACCATCCAAAGATACATGGTTGGGATAGAATTATTGCAAAACTCAGAGGTAAGTTTTTAGCCAAAGACTATTTTCTTTCTTTGTTTAGACAAATGCAAAATCTTAAGAAAAGATTAATTTATATAAGGGAATCAACATAGGAGTTTTGTAAGGTGAATATAAGTTTATTGAGAATACACTGTAGAGAATACAAATAGGTATATAAATGGCCTTTGGTTATAAATTCAAGACGAAATAAAGTGTTGTTTAATAAAACTATAGAAGAAGCATATCAAATTGCTTTGAAAGCTAAGGAAAATCTCGCAAGGAAGCAATCTATAAGAGGGAAGAGTTCTATCAGAGGAAGATAATAACAACCTAATAGAGGAAGATACACAACACAAAGAGATGGAGCTAGTAGCTCAAATCAACAAGAACAATTAGGAGGTGACTCCAGAGGTAGAATAGGTTCTGATAGAGGAAGAAACAGAGGTAAAGGAAGAGAGTTTAGATGCTACTGACGTGGAAATATGGGACACAAACCATTTGAGTTCGCAGGGAATAAATGTACAATGCAGAGAAATATTGTTATTTACCAAATAGAAGAAGGAGAGGTGAAGGCAAAAGAAGAAGAAAATGCACCTAAGATAGGGGAGTCCCTATTACAGAAGAAAGTGCTATAGGAGCTAGAGAAGGAAGCCATTGAGGTAGCTCGGCTGAAGGATTTATTTAGGATAGTTTTCAAAGTAAAAGGAAAATGTTGAAAGGTTTTTATTTATAGTGGAAACACAAATAGCCTAGTGTCCATAGAACTGGTGGAAGAACTAAATTTGAAGAAAATAAAATCACTGACATTCGACAAGGTGTCTTGGATTCAAAAAGGATATCAATTAATAGTGAATGAGAAATGTGAAGTAGATTTTCCGATGGGCCAGTATAGAGATCTTTTTTATGTGATGTCATGCCAATGGATGTGTGCCACATTATATTGAGAACGCCATGGATGTTTGACAATAATTTCATGTGTTGTGTAATTTAGCTCTTGATTAAATTAATTACCATTAAGTTATCAATCTAGGTTCATATACTTGTGAAGTACTCTTGCACAATATATGCTAGGAATTAACTCTCAATCAAAATAGAAATTAACCTATGGAAATGATTGAAATATTGAAATGAAATCTCATAATGAAAAAATCTAAATGAACACACAAACATGTTTCTTCTAAAACGCTATACCTATTAAACAATTAAATTCAAAACTTGAAAAGAAATGTGTTGAATTGAAACAAGTTATTCTAATTGTATGCTAGGACAACTTATGAACTTAGATTCTATTGAACATAAATAAATCCTATTATATTAGTCTTTAAAATGAATCTACTCTATCAAATTTTGAAAATAAAATTGATATATTGAACTTGAAAACAAATCTAATCTATTCGACATGGATGTAAATTTAATTTGTTGAACTCAAAAGAAAATCTAGTCTATAGAAGTCAACAAGACGCTACTCTAGGAAAGCAATAAAACTCTATTCTAAATCGAGAAGCAAATGAATTGGAATTAAATTCTATTAAGATTACTGACATCTTCATGTGAAATTAGAGCCAACCATAACTATTAATTATCTTGGAATTTGAGACTAAGCAACTTAAAGAGCAATAATATTAAGGTTTTTAGTTATTTTCCATTTTTCTCAAGTGTCTGATCTGTAATAGAAGATAAATGAAATGAAAATAAAATATCATGAAGGCATTGAATAGAAAATAAAGAATCTAATTAAAAGGATTGAAATAAAAATGCAGAAAATGAGCATAAAGAAAATTAGTCTATCTTGTGAAAATGAAACATTAAAATACACTCATAGTCATCAAGTGGTCTTCTTGAAGTGCAAACGAGTTGGAAAGTAAAGGAAACTATTGATGAAACACCATTTCTGACTGTGAAGGTATAACCTTTGTAGAATTGAGGCTTCTGTGATCCATCATATTTATAAGAAGAGCTTCGGCGTAAATCACATAGGACAGATCTTTGTCGACGCGTTTCGAACCAACTAGAGTGGTTCATCATCAGGACGAGTTGAAGACACAAATCTGGCTTAGCATGTTAAAAGCAAGATTTGTCTTCAATTTCGAGACCTGCAAGCGTGCCTCTTGATGGTGCTAGACCCGCCAACATGTCAGGGGATCTCCCCAGTAAGAAGTTCTAACTAGACCTCAAACCATTTGGTGTAGGAGTCCCAACAGTGGATCGTATGATATCTCCTTGACTGTGGTTGCACACAGAGGCAACTAAGATGTCCTCGTTGGTAGCAAGGGTGTGACATATGTAGAAATTCAAGGAAGGTGCATGAGTGGTTCTAACACGTCGAGGGTTAGGTGAATGCACCCTTATAAACCTGTGAAAGCACGAAGTTAAGAATGGAACACACGAGCAAAGATGCATCATAGACTGGAAAGCGATTAAGCTAGAAATTGAAAGTGATGGTTAAACCAACAACACATTTCAGTAAGATTCATACATACTTATACAGGAAATCCATAAATGCATGTGTAAGAAAATGGATACCTATATCATTAGAGTAAACAAGTTAGTCGAAATAAAATAACAACATATGCATGGAACATGTGGCCTTTGTTATATTAAGAAGTGAAAGTTCCAGTCATACAATAAAAACATGACCAACCAATAATTCTGACAGCGGAACATTACAGTCACTGCTGCCTACTCCTCCAAAGAGATATACTAGCTCTGAATAATGGAGAATCCAAGGCTCATTACACTACTCTCCAAGCTTTCTCTGAGATACTCCTATCAGAAGCTTCACTGGAAAAAAGCCTCTACAATGTGTTATGAGGTACTTTGTATGGAAAAGATTGGGGTGAAAATTCACATTCCCCTTTGCGATTGTTCATATACCCTCATGGCTCTTCAAGTACTCTATGACTATTCCATTTAGCTAACGACACTTGAACTTCCACTTGACAAGACATTACATACAATCTGCACATGAACCCATGTGAGACAAAATAGGCTTGAGCAAGCCATGTAAGACATCACTAACACTTGGACCATTGTGGTAAGACCAACTCTTCGACACCCTTGTGATGATTGATGGCGGCGAACATGATGCCAAGCTTTTGCCATTCGTAATGGTGTCCACACACTCAATGGTGACATTTGATTGAAAGCGAACTCTTGCTTGTTTTGCATCCGGCTACACTAATATGGCTCCTCTGTCCAACTCATCTGATAACATGCGCATCATTTCCTTGGTTGTAGATGGACTAACAACATGCTTATGCATAGCGTCTGTGCTAATCTCCAAGTGTGTGCTGGTGACCATGCGCATCAACTTGTCAAAATACATGTTCAGCTACAGTCGGACTTACTTCTTATCTTCACCTCGTTGCGTGTGCCAAATGGGTGGGATCACAAGCATGTGCAAAATGACATCCATGCTCCTGAATACACTTGCATGTGATCAACAACACCGCTCACCTTATCTGCTCCATGTCAGCTGTTGAATAGATCTATAGCCTGTATGGTCATAGTTTCATCAGTTTGTGGATGTTGCACATCCTGTTGTACCTATTCGTGCTGCAACACCTTCTCTCTTCCATGAAACTCCTATTATTCCTTGAGTTCCTACTTCAGCACCTGCAACTCCTTATCAGTTTCTCTCTTTGCCTTCGCGTGATCGTCTTGTCGCATTGTCACCTCATAGCCTCAATATCCAAAGTTGCTTTCATCACAGGTGGATCTTCTTGTGCTTGCAAATTTGTTCCGTTGTTGCACTGTCAACAACCCTCCTCTTGCATTTGTCACATGCAGGTGTGCTACCTTCTGCTGTTGCTGATGGTGTTGCTTGTTGTGACACCAATGCCATTTCACCTTGATATCCTTGTCCATTGACAACTTGATCTATTCATAGATAGGCAAGTTTATAGACACTTGATCAAATGCATCGCTAGTTCTTCTCTAAATGGTGTCTTTGACTCTGCTCACTTGGAAGCCATTATAACTATGCTGCTGACAGGTAGATGAACACTTGTGATACCTGGAGACATAGAAACAATCATGACAATCAATCTTTTAGTTGAAAACCAAAACAAATTGGAGGGCTGACATGCAACATATTTGTGTGACTATTTGTGAATATTGTGCAATTTTCACCAAGAGGTTAGGAGACTGACTGCCAAAACTGCGCAAGGCATATTCCGGGATGTCAGGAGGTTGAATGACTATTGGAACTGCGTAATGCATAGTCCAGCCTGGCTAGTTGAGGACTAAAATTGCACAATGAGAAATTTCAATCGAAAGTGACATGTAAACTAGGAAACTCCATTGCACAATGTTTGGGGCAAGCAAAGCATTTCCTCCTAGATTTGCACAATGCATGACTGGAGATCAGTGCTTGGGAAGACTTGTGCATTTTCTAGAAGGAAGGCAGAGCCTTCACTCCTAGAAATGCACAGTTCTAGTCGGACAAGGCAAGGTCCGAGCTAACAGAACCCAGACTCAACGGCAGGCGACTAAAAACATGAGAAGTTTGGATACATAGTGAAACTGAGTGTAAACAAGAGTGAATGATCATACATGCAAACAACAAGTTCAAGATTCAAAAAATGGGAAATCATGCGTGTGTGTGAAGAAAGTTGTCGCAACGACGACTGTTGGTGCACAAATAGTGTCATGCATTTGACAACAGTGAGTTGCGAACGAAAACTAAATTGGTGCTTCTACAAACTAACATACATTGAAACAACAGTAAGCACTCACTATAATCAAGACGAAAAAACTCACACAAAATGAAAAATTAAAACCAACAGAAACACAACGCAAGAAATGAAAAGTAGGCTTACCCCGAAATAGTTGAGCTGAATGTGACTATGACTCCTAGATGCAAAGTGGGATGTAAGAGCTAGAAGATCAATGTGAGGAATGAGCTTTGTAGTGTATGGTTCATAAGTTTTGATAGAATCGAGGTTATGATGCACATGCCACAAATCTAGGAAAAACAACACTTAGCGGGAGGTTTCTAAAATGAGCGTTGCATGTAACCTCCATCTGCTAAAAATAGATCCCTAATTATAGGGATGCCTTTGCATGCTACCTTGGGAAAAAAAGTCCATGCATGAAAATTAGTTTTGCTTGGTCTAGGAGGGAACTGGTCAACTTGAAGGCACATGCATCGGCCTGCGAGCCTGGGATGAAAATTTGTGTAGTTCTTGGGCTACTTTGGGCTAGATCTCCCAGAGGGATTGCAAATGTTCTAGGGTCAGCAAAGTGATTACCTCCCATAATTACTCAATTTTTTGGCTGAGTAGCAGTGCTGGGTTGAATTGCACAGTTTTCTGGAGGGAGATTGCCTAACTACTCTATGCAATTTTGAAGCCTAGTAGATTTCCAGGTTGATTTGCGCAATTTCTAGAGGGAAGATTGGTTCCCCTCCAAAATTTCACAATTTTTTGAGGGAAGCCTGCCAGACTGATTTGTCAAATCTTTGAGCTCAGCCGGCTAGCCAATTGATTTGCGTAATTTTTGGAGGGAAGGTTGGTTCCCCTCCAAAATTGCACAATTTTTTGGGGGAGATGCCTGCCTAGCACATGGCCTAAGTCCAGAAAGGCATCATGTGATGGGAGTAACGCAAACTGACATGCACAGGCTGAGAAGACACTAAGAAATAACTAAACCCTATATGTTTGATGATGCAAGACATGTTGCTAAGGATGGTTGGTAGGGAGATTCAAGAAAAATCTAAGGAAAAGTTTTTGAGGTTGTTTGTAGCCGCTACAACACTTGGTGACACACTAGTAGAAATCCAGCTCTCTGAATGGACCTTGTTCATGAAAAGCAAGTCTAACACCTCTAGAAGTATTGTTTAGTTCTCTGTTCGTCTTGGTTTCCAAACTTTCTTGACTATAAGATGTAGCATATGCCAAGCCCTTGGTGGGTCAACACACATTCAAAGCCAAATAAACACATTTGTTTCGATTTGGGATGAGGGGTATATTGGTGCACAAGTAATATGATCGTCAAAGTTTTAGTTTCATCTCTAATGTTTCTCCGCTCGTAGAAGACCTGGACAATACCCCCACGGAGTCATGTAGGAACATAAGCATCGCTCTTCTGCCTGTGAGCCTGGTCAGTACCCCGCTGGAGTTGCTTGCATCACCTCTTTGCACAGGAATCCTTTCTCTTCTTTAACCTTATTCATTTTTCATTTTTTTCAAAATTTTTTGACATTTTCATTTTTTCATTTTTCATTTTCGTAACTATGCATAACACTTATTCATTTCAGAGGTAGAAGAGGGATCCTGACTTATTGACAGCAGAAGAGTTTATTCTTTTAGGGAAGTGGTTTATATATACCTTTGACGTGCTTATTAAGGTTTTTCCCCTCACCTTAGTCTACTTGACTGAGCTGACAAGGCTTAACCCAAAAATAATCGACTAGAGTAGGTGACACTATTTAGCACGTGAGCATTGTGTTTTCACCAAGGTTCACCTCAAATAGTACATATTTTCCATCGATGTTTCATGGAATGAAGATAAAAATTTTTCATACAGAGGCAGGATGACAGATAACCAAGTATTGGTAACTGCACAAGGCCTCTTATACTTTACCCAGCTTGTTTCAAGATTCGTGCACAGTTTCATGCGGAAGTAACCTACGAACGTAAATAAGAAAGCAAACAAAAAACAAAGTGAAAATAGAAGTAAATGTAGAAGAAAGAAAAGTCAGCAAACAAACATGCAAGGTAAGAAGCAAACATGCATGAAAGAAAACAAACCAAAGAAAACACTACTCCTACTCCTAAGCTAATGGTGCATAAGCCTGATCACGTGAAGTGATACTTCCAATGCAGCTACCGAGGCATTAGTTGACCCATGTTGGTGAAGCATTGGTTCGGGAATAGTACATCTGCGTGAACCAACAAACAAGAAATATATAACAATGAATACAAACACAATGCAAGTTTAAATGTGTCCACAACACATAAGTGAGTGCAAGTACATGACATGCAGTCCGTTGAATCATCACGGTGTTGTGCGACACTGTGTGTAGCTATTAAGAATATGCATACTCTTGACCATGACATGCAAGAAATGAAAGAAATAAACGAGAATTTCCCCATGCACATGTTCTTTCTATGTAAGATTCCTCCAATGCATGAGCAATGGGATTGTGTAGTTCCAGTGGAGGAAGCATGGTCTATGTATGAGATTGATCTTCAATGCATAAAGATGAGTGATGAGGAGCCTTGGGTGTTTCAACAATTTCCTGATCAGAAGTGAAACCAAACTTAGTATAGTGAGAACCTAACCTAACCATTAGCTTGGGTTGTAGTGTAGAATTTCCCACTGTAGATCACCTGATAATGCAATATACTAAAGAAAAATGGTTGATCTACTTCTACAAACAAACTTGCAGAAGCTTAATCGATTATGAGAAATATCAAATAGAACACATATAACAGAGAATGATAAATCAATCACACATGAAAACAAAATAATACTCTCGGGAAAGCCTCAGCTAAAAAACCTTGATCTTTGTATTATCATACAAGTGGAAATATGTCCAAATTACACAAAGCTTTAGCTCACAAGCTATCCAGTTCTCAATACAAACCCTAAATATAGCTCACATACTGAATAGACACAAGATATGTCTTCCTCCAATCCTCCAAGCTTCCTATTTCCTTGTGCAGTTTCTCTGGGGGTCCAATGCTGCCACCTATGTGAATTGACCTCATCACACACTCACCAAACTCATAAATAACTACGCAATCCTCAAGGAATAAATTCCTTCTACATGCAAGAGATATCCTCAATGGAATATTCCTTCAACTGATATTACATTGTCCCAACATCTGATCTCAAGTGGGTCTTTGACTGAACTGACATGTATGAGTTATTTATGAGAAAATATTTAGTTATCTGAAGTGCAGTAGTTACATGCATGCATGCATTAACTAACTGAACTCACAATCAGTTCAATAAACTGTTTGAACTAACTAACTATACTTAACTCAGTTAGTTGACCTAACTAATTACAACTCAAAGTACAACTCATCCTGATCTCCTTTAATCAAGGGACAACTTCCTCAATCAAAGGGGAAACTATTGCATGTCTTAACATAGACTTCATGTTTGATTTTCTAGAACTAATTAACTCAAGTTAAATTAATTAATTATTTTACAAACAACTAGTAAGATCAAATTCGAATTTTAATTCTCAATTTTAACTCAAGGACTAACTAAAATTGGAATGTGTCCCGAAATGCTATTTATAGTAGTGCTATTTTTAGCACTTCAATTTTTAGCATTTCTTGTTGCTATTTTCAACACTCCCTCTCAACATGAAAGGGATTATCGGTCACCCCAATCCCATCTTTGTGGAACTTGAACTTGCATTTTGACAATGCCTTAGTCAAAATATCTGCATCCTACTCCTCGGTGGAAACATACATCAACAACATGATCTTCTTCACCACATAATCTCGAATATGTTGATACCATATATCTATGTGCTTGGATCTATCATGAAATATTGGATTCTCAGAGAGTTTGATAAAACATTGATTATTGCAGTAGATCACAGTTGGATCCATCCTCTGACCAAATAATCCCACTAGAATCTTTGGCATCCAAATGGCCTCAGATGTTGCTTGTCTGGCAGCCATGTATTCAACCTCTACAGAGCTAAGTGCAACTAACCTCTATTTCTTGTTGTACCAAGAAACTACAACTGAACCAAGGTTGAAGATTCCTCCAGAAGTCCTCTTCTGTTTGATGGACTCCCTACCCAATCTACATCTGTGAAGCCCTGAAGCTTCATTCCCTTTGTTCGTCTGTATCACAATCCATACTGAAATGTGCCTCTGAGGTATCTCAGGACATGTTTCGATGCCTTCCAAAATAGCTTGGTAGGCTGAACCATAGCTTGACTCAGCTGGTTCACCGCAAAGCAAAGTTTGGTCGTGTGTTCACTAGATACATCAATGAACACGCAAGCTAGCAATAAACAATAGCAACTACTACCTCACCTGAAGTAGCATCATCCTTCCTCCAGTTACCAGCTAGAGGAGTCTGCATGGGCTTGCACTTCTCCATGTGGAATTGTCTAAGTATCTTATTGGCATACTTGCCTTGAGATACAAATACTTCCCCATCTTTCAGCCACACTTCCATGCCTAGAAATTAGTGCATAAGACCCATGTCTTTCATCTTGAACTCTCTTGCAAGGTCCTCCTTGTAAGACTTGATCAACTGATCATCACCTGTAAAAATCAGATCATCATAAAGAACAATGATCAATGGCTTACCTTCTACGATGATGTGGCAAAGGTTCGCATCCGCTTCACTCTTGGTGAAGCCCAACATGGTGAAATAGTTGTCAATTTGGTGTACCAAGCAAGAGGTGCTTTCTTTAGCCCATACAAATCCCTCTTGAGTCAGCACACATGCGACATATGATTGGAGGTCTCACAACCTTTCGGCTGCTCAATGTACACCTCTTCCTCAATCTTCCCATTGAGGAATACAGTCTTCACATCCATTTGATAGATCTTCCAACCCATTCTTCTTCAGACCCGAAACATACTTTACATCAGTCAGGGTGAGAGGAGCTCCATGCTCCCTCCGAAACATAGTCGTACCTTAACCTAAAACACGGTACTTTCCATTATCGCCCATCCTAATCCGCATCTGGAGATCCTTCTCCTCCAAGGTACTAAAAATATTCTTGTCACCGGACATGTGGAAAGAGGCTCCACTGTCCAGGTACCAAACACATCCCACCATGGATGAAACCATGCATGCGATGAGAGAGAAATCTAATTCCAAATGTGGAGCTAGTGCCTCACCATCTGATCCTTTTGAGGATCCCTTCCTCGATTTCTTCTATGGATAATTTGTAGCATAATGGCCCACCTCATGACAATGAAAGCATTGCACTTTCGATTTGTCAAACTTCTTCCCACCATGGGAAGAACTAGATTTGGGATGGAATGCCTTCGCTTTCCATTTCCTTGCCTTAATCGCTAAGGCTAGAGTTTCTTCATCATCTTGATTTGATGAAGATCCATCTCTAGTGCTTCTTTTTATCTCCTCCTGCATCATATCTGACTAATGTTGTTCCCAATCTAGAAGTTTTTCTCTTCCATTTACCAAGTCTTGGTAGTTATGCCAGCTCTTAGGAAGATCGAGGAGAGCAAGACTCACCATGTCATCATCGGCTGTCGTGATCCCTATACTTCCAAGCTCATCCCTACAAGCGGTGAGCTTGTTCAGATATGTAGAGATCGTGTCGCCCTTTCCACAATTGATTTTCCGAAGCTTGTCTTTCAGTGCCATCTTCCTCTAATCCTTGCTATTCTGATATAGATCTTTCAATGTTTTCCACATTGAAAATGGTGTCTCTTTCCCATGGAGGCTCGAGACAATGTGCTATCAAACTCCCTCCAGGAGGATTATCCTCGCTCTAGCCACACATTTCTTCCATTCCACCAATTTTGTAGCATTAGTTGCTACTGCCTTGGGGACTTCTTGATCAATGAAGTCCTTCAAGCCATTGTCCTCTAACACTGCTTCCATGTGATCCTTCAAGAATATATAATTCGAGTTACCATCAAGGGCATACTCGAGTCTTAAATTGTTGAACACCATTGGTGAAATTTGAAATGTGATAAGAATTCGAACTCTATAATGAGGAACTTCAAACTTCGAACTTCTCCCTTCTTTGTATATTGTTCTTCGCTTTGATCACCTTTTCTCTGATACCATGTAGAATTTCCCACTATAGATCACCTGATAATGCAATATACTAAACAGAAATACTTGATCTAGTTCTACAAACAAACTTGCATAAGCTTAATCAATTATGAGAAAGATCAAATAGAACACATATAACAGAAAATTAGAAATCAATCACATGAACACATAAGAATACTCTAGGGAAAGCCTCAGGTGATGAGCCCCAAAAATGGATAATTATATGGGCTCATTCAGCCTCCTAATTTGACTTAATCCACCATTCTCATTAGTTTATTGCATGTTTTTTATTATATTTATGCTAATAGAGTGAATTGGGTTAGTAATTATGCCAACAAGTCTAATGAGTGCTTTGTGCAGTTTTTTGGTCAATTTGGAGACAAAATCAAAGGTTTAAATGAGCACTTGGCAGCCAAATTCGTGGAGAGGATTTGTAGGAAGGTGTACCCTTCATTTATGGGCACTTACCTCGAATTCTCCACCATCAACTCAGAGTTCAAGGGCCACCACATCAATTATCACAAGGGCAGCCGAGCAAGGGCTAAGTTGTTGTTAACTACAAGTTTTGGCAGTCGAGTTCCTAAAGTTTAGGAGGGTTGTTCCTCAATTTGTATAAATAAGAGGGCTTAGGGATTCATTTGGGGTTGGAAGAAGTTAGCTAGTTGGCAGTTTGATTTTAGTCATTTTTTAGGCAGTAGGTTAGCTCTGCATTTAAGCACATTTTCAAGCTTTTTCTTGTAGACAATTTTTTATGTAACTATTATTTCTCGATCAATAAATATGGATCCAGGTTTGCACCAGCTCTAATCTTTCTCAAGAGGCTGTAGCTCTTGGGGTTGGGCCCAACCCAAGTGCCCAGTACCTCCTTTGTTTACTTTTATGTGTCTTTGTTGCATTCTTAGAATAAAATCTGATATTTAAATTAAAATCTTGTTTTGTTATTTAGGTTGCTTTTGATGATTAAAAAGGCTTTCATGTTCATATTGATTTGATAAGTTAATAGCAGAGAAGATCTTCAGAAAAAGGCTACCAAGCACCTCTGATCTCACCTCTCCCTCAGTGGGACCATGAGCTGGGACCAAGGTGTCCTTGCTGCCACCAAAAACACTGTCTTTGCTTCATCATGCAATTATTAGTGTTAGATTCTCATTTGCAGAAGTTGATACTAGTTGTGATTACATGCTCAAATCCATTCTTGTTTGGTTTCCATAGTTGATTTACGTGATTTGCTGCCAATAAACTTCTGTCCATCATGGTTTCTAGTTTCTAGGTCACAATAGGTTAAAATAGCTAAATCTTTGGTTTTTATAGTCTTTCTTCGATCAGTCTTGAGAAATAGTGTGCATAGCATCTGTAATACCTCTTTTCCTACCCTTACCCCATCAATGCAACTTGCTCCATCCCCGAACTCAGATTCTTGCCCTTCATTTTTGCCTCATTTTCCCACTTTGCCCTAATTTCTACATGCTTGTGCATCATTGCTCCCTCCATCCTCGAACAAATCCAATCGCTCCTTAGCCTCATTCACCAGGTCCTAGACCCTTTAACATCATTATCCAACCTCCATGTCCACTTTCCCACCATTTTTCCTCCATCAACCCTCCAAAATCCTCTTTTCGGAACATCCTGTAGAAATTACAGAACATCGTGTAGAAATTCTAGAACATCTTGTAGACTTCCTGTAGAAGCTCACGAAAGTGGTAGATCCGATCACTGTGAAACTCTCTGGAAGGGTGCTAGGGACCCCTTAAGACCTTCCAACCTTCCCAACCTCCTGCAAGCATTTCCTTTCGCCAATCCACCTCTGCACAGCCAAAAACAGTAAAGCACGTGCATAATAATTCTGCCAACTTACTCAAAAATACAAAAAGATGTTTCTTTTCAGATTTCACTTCAGAAGTAGCTTAGTCACATGCATTTTACCTTTCTAAGAGTCAATGGCATTCCTTTCTGTAACTTTCATCATTTTTCTTGCACCAGTAGGGTTAATCAGTAAAACTAGGGTTTGCATTTCCTTTCCGCTTTTCGCTTATTTCTGCAAGTAGATTAGCCTCCTCTGAGTTAGCATTCATCCATTAGTTAAAAAGCTTCTTCTAAGAGCTATATAAGTTGGCTTAAGCTCCTAGCGGACTTGTGCCATCTGACCAAGTGACAGTCGCGGCAAGAGCTAGTACTTGTGCATATAGCATCGTCGCTTCCAAGTTTGTTACGAACTACCGGGTTGATAAAAGTAAAGAAGGGAGTCTCAGGAGTTGCAGCATTATTGTTGCAATACTGGGGCCCACTATCTTTTGGCGCTGTTGCCGGGGGAGCGTCAGAGTATTGGTGATCACTTCTTTTCTTCTATTTTCTACTACAACCTTCTGCTAAGTAGTTTATTTCAACAAGCGTAGAGTAGATTGTTTCATTTCCATTCTGCAATTTCATTTCCACAAAAGTAGATTAGACATTTCTTGCTTTCGTAGATTAGCATTTCAATTCCGCAATTTCCATTCTGTAAGCGTAGCTTAGCATTTCATTCCTGCAATTTCATTTGAGAAAAATAGATTAGTCCTTTCCTGCTTTCATTTCAATTCCGCATTTTCATTTCAGCAAGATAGTTAGTTGCAGTTCAATCTATTTTACTTTTGTAGGTACAAGCAGAAAAAAAGCAAAAATCAACCAAAAATATTTCCTTTCATGCCTTGTAGGAGTAGAGATAATTCAGAAAAAATGATTGCACAACACCCCCACTGCTTCACAAAGCTAACCTTCTCTCTTCTTCGATGGTTGTGATTAAATAACCCTTAGGTGGACAACAAGACATATTTGAAGAACCTCGAGGGGAGAAGACAAAGAAAAAATTCCTCTGGAGCAAATGGCTACAAGCAGAAATATTGGAAGCAGTACTTTATCCAAAAACGAATTTGCAGATCAGATGGAAGATTTCAAGAGTGATATGAGGCAGTTTCTTGCCATGCAATTGGATACCTTACAGATCCAAAGGAAGCAAGAGGAAGCCAAGAGGGCTTTGGTCATCTTTTGTCCTAGGTGCACTAGAAAGCATCCTAGGAACAAATGTCTAATGCACTCCCTAGAAGTGTGTTTCGTCTATGAAGAATACCATCCTATGAATCAGTGCCCTTCCTTGCCTGGACTTAAAGTTGCATATCAGAGAGCCAAAGGAGCCACTGAACCACTCTATTTCATGAACCAAAGGAGGTCACATGGACCCAGAACCTACCAGGATGGAATGCAAGAGACATCTCAGACCTATTATGACCCCTATCAAGCCACGTCCATGCCTCTTTGGGGTCCCCCTGCTTATCCTTCCTGGTCCACACCCCCTCCTTGGTCATATCCTCCTCAATACCATGCTTCTTCAATTTCTCATTCGTTTCACTCTTATGCTCAGCCACAGCCTCAGTGGAATGCACCTCATCAGGGGTGGAGGCCCCAGTACAACTCTCTTCCCGCTCATTTGCCTCCACCACCTGCCCAACCACAACCCCATCCACATCCATCTCAAATATACACCCCCACTCAACTACCCATACCACCATTTCCAAACCCGCACATTGAAATAGTTCACCCCAATTGCAAAGCTGAGGCACAAAATGTTCAAATGACTCCTCTTGAGCTCAATGATATTCACCATAGCTCAGGAAGACTATTGCAAAAAAGAGACTATATTGATAGCATTGAAGGACCACATCCAGCAAAAGAAGATTCAAAAGAGGAAATCAAAGAACCATGGGCTGCACTTGATGAAGAGAATACATCAAAATTAGAGATCGAGAGAGTTCCCTCATGGTTACCATCAAATCCTCCATGTACTCAAGAGAAAAATCAGAAAAAAGAGGAAGATGAGAAGGTCATGGTAGAAGGTGACATGAAAAATGATCTATATCAACGAAAGGACAAAGGATATCAGAGCTATATTGAGATATGATTCCAGGCGGTCACTAAGTTGCAGCAGTACTCTCTTCCTCAGTTATGTTTGATCCATTCAAAGTCAAATCATTTAGTCTCTGAAATCTGGATACTTGTCAAAGCATGCATTTCGAGCTTCCACATCATTTTGTCTCTAATCTTGATGTGCACATGGCTCCATTGCAAGTATTCTTATACTTGAAAATGATTTTGTTTTTCAAGTAGGGTGGGGTAGAAAATAAAAAATAAATGAAAATAAGAGAAAAATAAAAATGTAAGGTGAAAACCTCCTCGAAGGCGCCTTATATTGGCTCATTGATTGAAAACCTCCATGAGGCGGTCAATGGGTTGGAAAGAAGAGAAAAGAAAAAGAGAATAAGATCCCTGGGTGAAAACCTCCCTTGCAAGCACCCAGGGTAGGAAATTAGGGTGAAAACCTCCATGAAGTGCCCTAGTTGTTTTCAAAAAAAAGATTAAAAAAAAAAAGATAAAAAAAAAGAGAAAACAGGCCTAATCTCTGCAAAATAATTGTAGGTTGCAGGGAATACATTACAAGTAAGGAGGATCACGCAAAACGAGGATAGGGGTCTGTATCAGGCTACATGACATCCCTACAGACACTCCCTCCATGGCCACTATGGCCACTTGCCTTTCCTAGGATTTGATCACATTCAGGTCGAGATTCCACCTTCTACAGGAAGTTTTGGGCTTTCTACAGGAAGTTTTGTATTTCTACAGGAAACATCCTGTAGAACCTTCTGGCGAGTCAAATTCGATTTTTGAGAGGATCTGAAGGTTGGAATCTATTTCTTAGGCCTACAGCCACATTCATGTTTCCATCCCTCACCCTTCTCCATCATTTTTTCCACCTCATTGTGCTTCTTTTATGAAAATTGTGTTTTTTATAGGAAGTTCTTGTAGAAATTGCGAGAAGCTAGAAATGGATTTCAAAAGGAAGTTTGGCGAACATGATAGTTTCATAAATCCTCCTGTAATATTCAAACTCTCCCATCATTTCCATGCCTGCATCATAGTCCAAGCTCATTTTTTCTTACCATGGAAAAAACTGCAGAATGCTTTGAAGCAAAAATACATAGTGCTGAAATTTGTTTTTTCCTTCACGTGAAAACCGTGCATCCATTTACGAAATCATTTTACAGGGAGTTGTATAGGGATGATGGAAAAGTGCTCGAGCAATTTCAGCCAATTCCGATGCACGGTTTCACAGAAATTAGCCTCCATTGCCTTCAACCATTTTTTCATTTTCCCCATATCCATGCACTCGTTTCAAAATCTGTTTCATGGAGATATGCATATGGGTGATAGTAACCTACCCAAGCAGTTTCAATTGATTCCGATGCATGGTTTCTGAGAAATTGACCTCTGTAATCTTCAGCCATTTTCTGTTTTTCTCGAAATCCGTGCATCCATTGACAACAATTTTTCTATGGGAGGTGCATAATGATGATAGAAGCATGTTCAGAAAGTTTCAGGTCAATCCGATCTATAGTTCGGGAGAAATGGAGAAAACAAGTTGTTGTCCTGCAAAAATCCAGCATCAACAGCATGAAGGTGCAAATCTAAAGGATGAAACTGGCTCGTGCAGCTTAGATCCAACTAGAGGATACCTGCACAAGAAAAATAGCTATGAATCAGCAACCAAGCCATCATGCAACCACAGAAACAAATGCATGTAGTAGAAGGAAAGGCCACAAAACCTCATAGCAACCACATTCAACTTCCAGGTACGTGACTAAACTCGTTCCTATGTTGCATGAATCTAATTTGAGAACTCCGTGAACAATGAGATGGTTGTGATTAAAAGAATCGGTGGCCAGCTAACTGGCCACCCTTATCTAGTTCAAACAGCGCTCAGTGGGTGAATATGACATGTGTGCTCGCCATCTCAGGAAGAAAACTGAAAACAGGTAGTGGTGACTGTTTAAACTCCAGCGTGATTGATGGACATGATTACAGGCAGAGAAGAAACAGTCTGACGAACATGATGGACGTGATTAGTGGTGGTTGTTTAAACGGTCTGCATGGGGCCAATGTGCACTTGGCCAACTCACCCTCCATCAACAGAAGTCTCCATAAACAGCCAATCGAACTCTCACCTCTGTTGTTTCCAGTTTATCATCGTCCTTGCAGCTGCAACAAGCTCCATACCACCTCCATAGCAGTAAACCAATCTTTCTCGGGTATTTTTCAAAACCCTCCTGCTTATCGGCACTCTATAGGAAGCGCAGTTTCATTCTATAGGAAGGCTTCTACAAGAAACATAGAAAACAACCATGCAGAAAGAAAACCTGGGATTTTCAGTGTATTTCAAGCTCAAAACGAGGTAGGATCGGGGAAACTTCCTTGTGCATGATTTGTTGGTGCAAAATGGTGAATTGAACACGGCATTAAATTGAAAAATGAGAGTCTGCCTGTGCATTGAGAACAGTGGAAGTCTGCCTACATGATTCACTGAGTTTACCCATTTTTTTTCTTCTGCCTTTGAAATCTCCTCATCAGTTTTAAAAAAAGAAAATAAAAAATTCCCTTGCAAGGAAGACATGCAGCAGTAGAGACCAACCTGTGTATGAAGAATTTGAATTTACATGGTTGTATGTATGTTAGGGATAAAAATTGAGCTCTGCACTCTGTCTGTAGAAACCCAATTTTTCCTTTCATAAAAGGATAGTCGAGTTTTGGGCAGCAACAGCCTTAAAACCAGGGAATTGGTGCTAATTAAAATTTGAACACCCAAGAGACCCCTCCTTGAAGTTCAGGAGAGAAAACCAGTGATGAAGGAACACGGGACAATCAAGCATAAAAAGGATAGAAAGAAAAAGGGAGAAAGGGCCAGATTGTTGAGCCTAAAATAGCAGGAGGAACAATGGCACGAACACCTAGGAAAAGCGATTGCAGAGTAGAGCAGAGAGGACTGAAAAAATTCCAAACAAAGAGGGCACAACCAACGCAACCACACAGAAATTAAAAGGAAAGACACATCCAGTTAAATAGACCGAAACAATTGACACCGGGCTTTCTACAGGAAGCATGAAAACAGTTTCTACAGGAAGCATGAACACAGAGCAGCAAAAGGAGAAATCACCTGATATTTTGGCCAGGGAGGCAACAGCCATGCTTGCCACCTTAAGCACACCTCCAAAACCAAAAATGAAGAGAAAGAGGAAAACCTCCATGTACTTTAAAGCGAGGAGGAGCACACAGATCAAAGTAGGTGGACCCCAGCCACAATCAAAGGAGCCAATTGTCATTAAGGACACAACAACTAAACAAAAGGAAGAGTCTCCCTCAAATATATCCATCACCTATGAATGAGGAAGCCAAAAACCTTCACTTGGAGAGAGAGAATTCAGATGATGGACTCAAAGACAGTTCTACAGGAAGCTGAGACAGTTCTAGAGGAAGCTAAGAATTCTCTACAGAAAACTCAGGCTAAGTTAAGAGAGACTATGAAATTGGAGGAAAAGGCGGCCAAACAATCACAGGAAGAAGGAAAGACAAGGAAATATTTGATGAACAGTAAAGAGAGGACAAGCTGCATGCTGAGGTTGAGGCGCTAACAAAACTGCTACAAGAAAAGGAGCACTGGCAGTGGGAAGAAGTAGAGAGAAAAGCATGGTTTCATGACCGAAAAGAGGACATCACTTCAGGAGCTTGGCATGACAGGGAGGCCACCAGGGCCATCAAAGATGAAGAGATAGATTAGTTGCTCAAAGGATGAGCAACACTTTCAGTAGTGGGGTGATGATGAGCCCCAAAAATGGATAATTATATGGGCTCATTCAGCCTCCTAATTCAACTTAATCCACCATTCTCATTAGTTTATTGCATGTTTTTTATTATATTTATGCTAATAGAGTGAATTGGATTAGTCATTATGCCAGCAAGTCTAATGGGTGCTTTGTGTAGTTTTTTGGTCAATTTTGAGATAAAATCAAAGGTTTTAATGGGAACTTGGCAGCCAAATTCGTGGAAGAACAAGGAAGAGGATTTGTAGGAAGGTGTCCCCTTCATTTATGGGCACTTACCTTGAATTCTCCACCATCAGCTCGGAGTTCAAGGGCCACCACATCAATTATCACAAGGGCAGCCGAGCAAGGGGTAGTAAAGTTGTTGTTAACTACAAGTTTTGGTAGCCGAGTTCCTAAAGTTTAGGAGGGATGTTGGGGTCCTCAATTTGTATAAATAAGAGGGCTTAGGGCCTCATTTGGGGTTGGCAGAAGTTAGCTAGTTGGTAGTTCGATTTTATTCATTTTTTAGGCAGTAGGTTAGCTCTGCATTTCAGCACAATTTCAAGCTTTTTCTTGTAGATAGTTTTTGATGTAACTATTATTTATTGAGCAATAAAGTTGGATCCAGCTTTGCACCAGATCTAATCTTTCTCACGAGGTTGTAGCTCTTGGGGTTGGGCCCAACCCAAGTGCCCAGTACCTCCTTTGTTTACTTTTATGTGTCTTTGCTGCATTCTTGGAATAAAATATGCTATTTAAATTAAAATCTTGTTTTGTTATTTAGGTTTCTTTTGATGATTAAAAATGATTTTCATGTTTAGATTGATTTGATAGGTTAATAACAGAGAATATATTCAGAAAAAGGCTACCAAGCACCTCTGATCTCACCTCTCCCTCAGTGGGACCATGAGATGGGACCAAGGTGTCCTTACTGCCACCAAAAACACTGTCTTTGCTTCATCATGCAATTATTAGTGTTAGATTCTCATTTGCAGAAGTTGATACCAGTTGTGATTACATGCTCAGATCCATTCTTGTTTGGTTTCCATAGTTGATTTACGTGATTTTCTGCCAATAAACTTTTGTCCATCATGGTTTCTAGTTTTTAGGTCAAAGTAGGTTAAAATAGCTAGATCTTTGGTTTTTCTAGTCTTTCTTCGATCAGTCTTGAGAAATAGTGTGCAGAATATCTGTAATACCTCTTTGCCTACCCGTACTCCATTAATGAAACCTGCTCCATCCCCGAACTCAAATTCTTTCCCTTCATTTGCCTCATTTTCCCACTTTGCCCTAATTTCTACATTCTTGTGCATCATTGCTCCCTCCATCCTCGAACAAATCCAATCGCTCCTTAGCCTCATTCACCAGGTCCTGGACCCCTTAAAATCCTTATCCAACCTCCATGTCCACTTTCCCACCGTTTTTCCTCCATCAACCCTCCAAAATCCTCTTTTCGGAACATCCTGTAGAAATTATAGAACATCCTGTAGAAATTCCAAAACATCTTGTAGAACCCCTGCAGACTTCCTGTAGAAGCTCATGAAAGTGGTAGATCTGATCACTGTGAAACTCTCTGAAAAGGTACTAGGGACCCCTTAGGACCTCTTCTAACCTTCCCAACCTCCTGCAAGCATTTCCTTTTGCCAATCCACCTCTGCACAGCCAAAGACAGTAAAGCACATGCATAATAATTCTACCAACTTACTCAAAAATACAAAAAGATGTTTCTTTTCAGATTTCACTTCAAAAGGAGCTTATTCACATGCATTTTACCTTTCTAAGAGTCAATGGCATTCATTTCTATAGCTTTCATCATTTTTCTTGCACCAGTAGGGTTAGTCGGTAAAACTAGGGTTTGCATTTCCTTTCCGCTTTTCACTTCTTTCTACAAGTAGATTAGGCTCTTTCGAGTTAGCTTTCATCCATCAGTTAAAAAGCTTCTTCTCAGAGCTCATGGAAGTTGGTTTAAGCTCCCAGCAGACTTGTGCCAGCTGACCAAGTGACAGCCGCGGCAAGAGCTAGTACTTGTGCATACAGCACCATCGCTTCCAAGTTTGTTACGAACTACCGAATTGATAAAAGTAAAGAAGGGAGTCCCAGGAGTTGTATCATTTTGCTACAATACTGGGGCCCACCATCAGCTAAAAAACCTTGATCTCTATATTTGCATACAAGTGGAAATATGTCTGAATTACACAAAGCTTTAGCTCACAAGCTATCTAGCTCTCAGAACAATTCCTCAATACAACTCACAAACTGAATAGACACAAGATATGTCTTCCTCCAATCCTCCAAGCCTCCTATTTCCTTGCGCAGTTTCTCCTGGGTTCCAATGTTGCCACCTGTGTGAATTGGCCTCATAAAACACTCACCAAACTCAGAAATAACTGTGCAATCCTCAAGGAATGAATCCTTCTACATGCAAGAGATATCCTTAATGGAATATTCCTGCAATTGACAATACATTGTCCCATCATCTAATCTCAACTGGGTCTCTGACTGAACTGACATGCATGAGTTATTTTTGAGAGAATATTCAGTTATATGAATTGAAATAGTTACATGGATGCATGCATTAATTAACTAAACTCACAATCAGCTCAACAAACTGTTTGAACTAATCTAACTGGACTTAACTCAGTTAACTGAGCTAACTAATTACAACTCAAAGTACAACTCATCCTGATCTCCTTTAATCAAGGGATAACTTCCTCAATCAAAGGGGAGACCATTCCATGTCTTCACATTGACTTCATGTTCAATTTTCTACAGCTAATTAACTCAAGATGAATTAATTAATTATTTTACAAACAGCTCCTAAGATCAGATTCGAATTTTAATTCTTAATTTTAGTTAAGGGACTAACTAAAATTGGAATGTATCCCGAAATGCTATTTATAGCAGCACTATTTTTAGAACTTCTATTTTTATCATTTCTTGTTGCTATTTTCAACATGAAGTTCCTCAGCAATCTACGGGGTTTCGACTTTGTTGACAGATAGATCATCATAAACCAGTGCCTTAAATGAATTAACAATAATTAAATGAATATCATGATATAGTGAAGAATTAGGGAGATCACTAAAACCAAGATCATAAAATTCAGGATGTTTGCCCCTATCATCATGATTTCATGAATCACACAGAGGGGTAGATGAGAAGCAAGTATGTTCAACCTCTGTGTTTCCAGAAAAATCAGATGAGAAATCAAGTGGATTTTTAATGAATGATTAGTCCCCTCTATTTTTGGATGATGGTTGACATACGGTGTGTCCTGCAAATGATCAACAATGGGTGCATCCATGGATGGAGATACACATGAAAAATCATGGATGGTAGGTTCACCAAGGATGCCACGAAAAAATAGAGGTATGGATAGACAGGGATGGTCCTCTACTGCCAGTGGATGTTCAAGCTCCTAGTCATACTCTTCATGAATGACAACACATGTTGGTTGTGCAACACTAACTCCATCAATGGCTTGATCCTCGTTCACAACAAGTGTAGAGTCCGGAATGGAAGAACACAAGACAATGTCATCTAGAGGATCATTCAAGTAAAAAAATGGAGGTTGAGGTACAAAATGCATGTGATAACCTAATGGATTTATAGCCAAGCTTGCGCGAAAATTGGAAGGAGCGATGTCGAGAGGATGTGACAGTTGAACATATGTCTATGCATGCTCTCTCGCATCACTCTACGATGGTGGAGTTTTTTAATGAGGGGATGACAGAAAGTCACTTGTGACAACAACCGTGTCCATCCGTGATTGTGTAGCTGAATCACCGAAGTATGCTCAGCAGGGATCGATCTTGAACTTCTTCTTGGGATTAACTGATTTGTTAAGATGGTATTCAAATCTACCCAAAAAACATGGAAATTTCATCTAACTTTTCGTAGCTTGAAATTGTAACACACGGAAGCATTCCCCAAATTCGATAGGTGATTCATCTGGTGCCTTCCATTGTTATAATAGTTTTTGGTCAAGAGTTTTTGGATCAAAATGATGGAAAGTAGATTCGATGAGATCATAGAACTGCTCAAGTGAGTGCATGCTCCCGGGTGACAGACTACATCACCACTGTTGCGAGGATTCACAAAGTGTGTACAATAGCAACAGACTAACCTCTTCTACATAGAACTCATCTGCATTATCAAGGAATGCATATAATTCTTATAAGTACTCAGGCTAGGCTACTTCGTCTTCACCATCATACGTGAATTCAGATAAGAGATCAGGAAAGTCCCTCGTGATGTTGAGAGGTTCAGCATCCAAAACACTTTGTGGATGGATTAGTCTAATAGAATCCATGATAGACATGCAAATATTCAAAACATGATGAGAGGACACAGCTTGTCATCTAGCCCTCCTTCTAGAGCGAGAAATGTTGATGGTGATGGACTCGCCAACATGTCAAGGGATCTCCCAGGTAAGAAGTCCCAACTAAACCTTAGACCATTTGGTGAAGGAGTCCCAGCAGTGGGTTATACAATATTTCCTTGACCACGGTTGTGCACAGAGGCAAGTAATATTTCCCTGTTGGTAGCAAGGATGTGACATATGCAACAAGTCAAGGAAGGTGCATGAGCGTTTCTAACACATGGAGGGTGACGTGAGTGCACCCCTTAGAAACCTGTGAAAGCACAGGGATAGGAAGGGAACACATGAGAAAATATGCATCATAGACTGGAAAGAAATTAAGCTAGAAATCCAAAGTGATGGTTAAACCAACAACACATTTCAGTTACTTATACATACTTATACAAGAAAGCCATACATGCATGCATAAGCAAATAGATACATATATCATTAGATTAAACAAGTTAGCTGAAATACAATAATAGCATATGCGTGAAACATGTTGGTTCTACTATATTAAGAAGTGAAAGTTCCAATCATAGAATACAACCATGACCAACCACTAGTTCTGTTAGAGGAATTTTATAGTCCCTCTTGATTGCTCCTCCAAAGAGATATATTAGCTTTACACAGTGGAGAAGCCTAGGCTCATTACAATACTCTCTAAGATTTCTCTAAGATACTTCTATCAAAATATTGGCTTACCAAAATCCTGTACAATGAGTTATGAGGTACTATATATAGCAAAGGGTGGGGTGTCTCTTGACATGCCCCTTTGTGACTGTTCATCTACCCTCATGACTCTTCAACTACTCTATGACAGTTACATTCAGCTATCGACACTTGAACTTCAACTTGACAAGGCGTTACATACAATCTACACATGTAGCCATGTGAGACAAAATAGGCTTGAGAAAGCCATGCAAGACATCACTAACACTTAGACCGTTGTGGTAAGACCAAATATTCAAAATCCTTGTGACCATCAATGGTGGTGAACTTGATGCCAATATTTCGTTGTCCGTGATGGTGTTCATGTGCTCATTGGTGACATCTTGTTGAAAGAAAACTCTTGCCTCCATTACATCTAGGTACACTGATATGGCTCCTCTGTCCAACTCGTCTGATAACATGTGCATCATTGTCTTGAGTGCAACTAGACCAACAACATACTGATGCATAGTGTCTGTGCTGATCTCTAAGCATGTGCTGGCGACCATGCACATCAGCTTGTCAAAATACATGTTCAGCTTGAGTTGGACTTGCTTCTTCTCTTTGCCTCGGTGAGTGTGCCAAATGGGTGGGATCACATGCATGTGCACAATGAAAACCATGCTCCTGAATACCCTTGCATGCGATTGACAACACCGCTCACCTTGTATGCTCCATGCCGACTGCTGAATGGATATTTAGCCTGCAAAGATGCAGTTTCATCAGTCTTTGGATGTTGCGCCCCCTGTTGTACATGTTCCTTCCACAACTCCTTCTCTCGTCTATGCAACTCATGTTCTTCCTTGAATTGTGGCTTCAACACCTTCAACTCCTTCTATGTTTCTCTCTCTACCTTCGCGTGATCATCTTGTGCTTCAGCACCTGCAACTCCTTCTTTGTTTCTCTCTCTACCTTCGCATGATCATCTTGTCGTTTCATTGCCTCATAGCCTCAATCTCCAAAGCTTCTTTCATCAGAGGTGAATCTTCTTGAGCTTGCAACTTTGTCCCTCCCTTGCGTTGTTAACAACCCTCCTCTTGCATTTTTTGGATGCAGGTGTGCTACCTTTTACTGCTACTGATAATGCTACTCATTGTGACACTGCTTCCATTCCATCTTCATATCCTTCCCCATGAACAACTTGATGTCTTCATAGGTAAGGAATTTCATAGGCACTTGATCGACTGCATCCCCAGTTGTGCTTTGAACGTTGTCTGCAACTCTGCTCTCCTAGAAGCCATTGTACCTATGGTGCTGAGAGGAAAACGCATACCTGTGCTACATGGAGGCATAGAAACAATCATGACAAGAAATTTGTTAGTTGAAAACCAAAACAAACTGTAGCACTGACATGCAACATACCTGTGTGACTCTTTGTGAAGATTGTGTAATTTTCACCAAGACGCTGGGAGACTGACTGCCAAAATTGTGCAAGTCACGCTCTGGGCTATCGGGAGGCTAATTGATTGCTAGAACTACGTAATGCAGAGTCCAACATGGCTACTGAGGACTGAAATTATGCAATGCATAATTTCAATCAGTAGTGACAGGAAAACCAACAAACTTCATTACGCAATTTGTGGGGCCAGCAAGGCACTAACTCCTAGAATTGCGCAATGCAAGCCTCGAGGTCAGTGCTAGGCTATAATTTCACAATTTATGGAGGGAATGCAGATCCTTCACTCCCAAAAATGTGAAATGCTAGCCGGGCAAGGCAATGTCCACGGTAAGGCAGCCCAAACTCGCCGACGGGCGACTGAAAACATGAGAAGTTTGGATGCATGGTGAAACTGAGTGTAAACAAGAGTGAATGATCATACATGCAAACAAAAAGTGCAGGATTCAGAAAATGGGAAAGCATGCATTTCTGTGAAGCGAGTCGTCGCAATGGCGGCCGTTAGTGCAAAAACAATGTCATCCATTCAACAGGAGCGAGATGTGAACAAAAATGGAAATGGTGCTTCTTCAAGTTAACATACATTAAAACAACAACAAGCGCTCATTGAAATCAAGCAGAAAGCACTGACATAAAGCGAAAACAAAAAGCAACAGAAACGCAGCACAAGACATGAAAAGAGGGCTTACCCCAAAAAAACTAAGTTTAATGTGTTGATGACTCCTAGATGTGAAGTGGGATGTTGGAGATGCAAGATCGATGTGAGCAATGAGCTCTACAACATCTTGTTCATAAATTTTGATAGAATCAAGGTTATGACACGTGTGCCACAAATCTAGGAAAAGTGACAGATGGCAGGAGTTTTCTAAAGTGAGCCTTGCATGTAACCTCTAGTAGCTGAAAATAGATCCCTAAATCTAGGGATGCCTTTGCATGTTGCCTTGGGAAAAACATTCCATCCATGTAAATCAGTTTTGCCCAGTCCCGAAGGGAACTAGTCAACCTAAAGGCACATGCATCAATCTATGAGCCTGGGATGAAAATTTACGTAGTTCCTGGGGTCAGCAAGTGAATACCTCCCAGAATTGTGCAATTTCTGGTCTGAGTAGCAGTGCTGGGTTAGATTGCACATTTTTCTAGAGGATGACTTCCTAACTTCTCTGTGCAATTATGGAGCCCAACAGGATACTAGGCTAATTTGTGCAATTTCTGGAGGGAGGGAAGGTTGCTCTCCATAATTATGGAATTTTCTAAGGGAATACTGACAAACTGATTTGCACAAACTTTGAGCTTAGCAGGTTGGCCAGCTCATTTGTGAAATTTCTAGAGGGAAGGCTGGTTCCCCTCCAAAATTGCATAATTTTTTGGGGAGCCGCCTGGCCAACACATGGTATAAGTCTGGAAAGACAGCATGTGAGGGGACTGAAGCAAATTGACATGTAAAGGCTGACAAGACACTGTGAAACAACGGAATGCTTGACGGTTGAAGACACGCTGCTATGGATGTTTGGTAGGTAGACTCCAAAACGAAGCTAAGGCAAACTTTTGGAGGGTGTTTGTAGCTGCTACAACACAACCATATAAAAGGATTTTATTAATTGAAGTTAACTTCAATAGTATTCATAACATCAAGTATAAGCATAGTCAATCCTTAGCATTCCAAAAGTTAACACACCTTTAAATGGAGAAGTCACTCCTATTTATACAAAAACTAACGTAAATAATTAATAAACATAGATTTACAAATCTCTCATGGATCCACATATCTGTCGTAGATCCATAAATACATCATGTGACTACAACCATGTGCTAACATCTACCATGTAACATCTCTTCATATCCTCTCACAAATCTCCAAAATATTTGATAGGAGATATTTATGAAAACTTCTATGATTCTTCTCCATGAATTGTTCTCCATTAATGATCTCAATTCTTCAAGAGTTTTAAGAGAAAATTTGAATTTGAGACTTAAAGGCCAAATATTACTTTGTTGGAATCTTCAAATATGCCTACAAGCATCACAAAAATCATCCAAATTTTATATATAAGTGAATGTTTGTTATTTTTCTAATATTTACCCATATATTCACTCAAAATACTAAAATAATTTTTTTGGAAATAGGAATCATAAATCTGTATATGATCATGAAAATGGTCTTAGTGTAAGGTGGTGGAGCTACAAAATATGGTAAATATTGAAGGAAGTTAAAGAAAAGAGAGTGAAAAAAAAATGACATTTTGGAGACCCAACATTTCCCTCCACTTGAAGTTGTTGCATGTCCTCTAGCAACTTTGCATGATTATCATGGACTATATCATTTTATTTTATTTTATATAACCTTTTTTGGAGTAGAATATTAATTATTTTGTGACTTTGAGATATTGTTCAACACTCGCAAAGTTTCCTTCAATTATATATTTTTCTCAAGAATGTGCTATCATTGAGAGTATTATTTCTTTGAAAGGTATCTAAGTGACAACTCTTCTATTTGTTTCTTGTGTGGAAAGCACAAGTATTATAAGTGTTGTTACTTGTGTGTAAACAGTTTTCTTTTACTCTTCTTCTTGCTACAACAAAGAATACTTTAAAATACTTATAAAATGAGCACATATTGATATGCATACCAAACAATGTTTGTTTATAATTTGGATCTTTTTAAAGCATATAAACCTTTCAAGCCCCCTCGCCCCTTCCCCATTGAAGGTGTTTTTTTCCTTTTGAAAATGGGGAAGATATTTCACATGTGAAATTTTCCAATAACATGTATTTTAGCATTCAAAGAAATAATTTTTAAAGGTTATAAAACAACATATCTTTACCTACTTGAGATCTTAGTTGTTACTATTGGATCATGGAATGTGAAGTGAAAAGAATTTTCTCTGCTTCTTCATCTCTTGGCCCAAAGAGTAGTGGATGAAATCTGAAATTACAATCTTTGTGCCTTCTTATTGTTGGAACTAAGCTACTGTTGTTGAATTCAGAAATTGAATCTTGATTTCTTAAAACATTGCTACAAGCTACTAAAATCATATAATTTCCATTCATATCCACATTGTGGCATAATTCTTTCTTATGTGAATAATTTTTTTTGATGTTGAACATAGAAATAAATGGTTAGATTATTGACCATTAATGAGTGTTGTTAACCAACACAAGACTGCTCACTACTAATGCCAATGAGAGTCAATATTCCCAGGTAAATCTTACTAGATATAAATAAATGAGTTGTAGTCGGTTCACCTAGAAGAATCGACAAATAGGGGACATCAATGTATTCCAAGTGTTTATTGGTGAGAGAACTTGCCATTAAACAAAACACAAATAATAGAAAACCCTAAGGAACTACGGTTTCTATCAAAACATAGGCATCAAAAGAATCGCAATTCTAGATTCCATCAACAACCCTAAGTAAATTAATGTTTCAATATTAACATTAACATACCCTTAGGTTAGGATTTTACAACAACCTTTTTAGGGTTCAACAAGAATATAATGAGGGTATATTCAATTTAATTATTAATCACCCTAACAAGAATATTTGTGATTCAAAACCCTAGACACAACGATGTTACTAATGTAAATCAAATTTAAAAGGAGAATGATTGTAACGTTGACATGAAGATAACTTTGTGGAAAAACTTATAGTTTGAAACATACGTTGAATTTTTCTTTAAAATATCTTGTGGGACCTCAATTTAGAAGGGCTTCATTTGCAACAAAACTTCTACCAAGCTTGTATCCTTTGAAATCTCCTCCATAAATTTTTGTGCATTCTGTAATCTTTTCCCACCACAGAAAACATAAAATTTTATTATAATAACACAAAAAAATATTTTATGTGAGGAGGAAACCAAACATGAAAAGATGAAAACAAAGAAAAAAATACTTATCCTTTTGGTAAAATGGTGAAGTCTCCCTCTTAATCCAATATTGAGGGATAACTACAAATTTATCATAACAATTCAAAAATGTTCTACCAAGGCATGTTAGACCTACAATCCCTAGAAATAAAAACATAAAGGAAAACAATTCAAAACTTAAGATAGAAGACTAAGAGGGATGTGAGGTAGAGGACTTAGTAGTATAAGTCCTTGACTTTCAATTATTTTCTCTTGTTCTTCTTAGGTGGAGATTCATCAACAATATTTTCTTGACCACTATCTCTTTTTTTTTTTTTTCTTGGATTCTCAAGACATTGATTTTTGTAATGACCCACCTTGTGACAATTGTAACAGTCAATCTTGGATAGGTCAACTTTATTCTTTAGTCCCTTGAAATTATTGAAGGTTTCGTTCTTCTTTCGGTGAGAAAAATAGGCATTCAAGATTTTTATGTTTCATACTTCTTCTTATTGTTTACTAAGGATACTTGAGCTTCTTCTTAATTGCATGCATTCAACATGTGTTCGAATGTTGGAGTATCCTTATAACTATTAATTCCTTATGCAAAGGAACTCCAAGAGTCTGGTAGTCCTAAAAGAGTAGTAATTACGATATCTTCTTATGGGACAACTTAATATATTTCTTGGAGTTCATCTCAGATTCTATATATCCTTATAAACGAGGATGCCACAATATCATCTTTTGACATCTTAATAGTTCTAAATTCATTCTTGAGGCTTGCTATTTGACCAATGTTATTGATGATGAATAGTTTAGATACAACCTCATATATTTCTTGAGTAGAATGTATGTTGGATATGTATGGGATGAGATTGTTCTTTACTCCATCCACTATTATTTTCATGGACAAGATCTTAGTTTCTATGAGTTTTTCTTTCTTTGTTTCATCTATAGATTTCTTTACTTTTCTTCGAACTATATCCAAAAATTTGTTCTTCTTGAGGATAAGATCTATCCTCTTTTTCCATGCTCTATAGTTGGAGGCTCCTTTTATTTTGCTTTCTCCCTTCATTGAGTTAGAAATATTTCTTGTAGGTAGTAGGATTATCTCCTTGTATGATCCATTTTTCCTTAATTTCCTTTCTTCAATCTCCTTTTCTTTAATAGATCTTCAGGCTGCCTTCTTCACCTTAGCTCTAATACCATGTTAGAAAATCGAAAAGGAAGAAATTTTTTCTTCTAATGACAATTAATTCTTATATTATTATGCTCTATTGACTTCTTTTTTTCTTCCTTTTATATTAATGTCATCAAGAAATTATGAATGAAAAAACACGAAGATCATGGACACCAGATGTAGGCACTCAGCCAAGGCTAAAACCCCTATATAAGGGAAAACCCACTTAAGAAATCTTCCTTCAGTAATTCAAATGAGATAGATCAGGACAGTAGACCAAAATACCTTCCTTCTACACTGATTCATGCTTTCAATGTGATACAACAAATTTCAATAATCTCCCTTTGTTCAACAACTATTTTTGAGAAGCAACACCAAGAAATTCTAGTTTAATTTGTCCTTCAATTAAACTAAGAATTAAAATTGAATTATATTCTCATAGCAACTTGAAAATAGTTAATTAAGTTTAATTAACTTAATAACTTAGGAATTTCGAGTTTGAATTCTCTCAATAGTCATCTATATCTTCTCCCTATGTTTTAGCGGTCCGATATGAGTTTAAATTGAGTTGGAAATTAGATCACTCAATTTATTGAGTTAAGTTTAGTTAAATTAGTTCCAAACTATTTGTGGAACTAATAGAGGACTAACAGTCATTTGGTGCACTAATGAATCCACTGGTGCTACTCAAAGTAACTAAAGATTCCCTCATGAGAAACTCATGCATGTCAGTTCAGAGAAAGACCCAGTTGAGACTGGAGTGCAGGGACAATGTACTGTCAATGGTATTATTTACTGGAGTGTAAATATCATGCATGCATCAAAGATTGATCATGTGTTTGGATTGCATAGTTTTGGAAGCATGAATTCCTTTTAAATACGGTCTATTCACCCTAGGAATTACGCAAGAGATTAGGGGCTTGGAGATCTGCAAAATTGGCTGTGTTGGCCAAGAGCTAGCTTGTGAGTTGAGAGAGTTGAAAATACTTGTGCGGAATTTTTCTAGTGAGAACAAGCTTTGTATACTCACTCATACTTCTAATATATGTAATACAAATAATGGGGTTTTGAGTAGTGGCTTTCGCCAAATACATCTTGTGTTATGTGTCATTAATTTATCTTCTTCTTGTTCATATTGTTTTCATCTATCTATTGGATTCCGCTAGTTGAAAGTAAAAGTAGATTCTTGCCTTGTTCTTTAGTGCATTGCATTAACTTGTGAATCTATAGGATTTTCTATAGTATAACCCAGTAACAACTCGAAAATTTTGGCCCCATCTTCTTTAGAATTTCAGACCTTCCTGCACTTCTAAATTTTTTGGCCTGCCTGCACTTTTCAATCTGCTTGTACTTCTTTTCCTTCCTGTGCTTCTGAGTTTGCCTTCACTTCTTGGTCTTCCTACACTTCAGAGCCTAACTGCACTTTTTGGACTACTTGCATTTTTGAAATTGAATTTCTTCTATTACTTCTGAAATTTCAGTCTACCTTTATATAACCATTTCTGCCCCTCATTTAGGTCAACGTGTCCTTCTTTGAGGCCTACATGGTGGAGGAGGTCTAGAAGACCTAATTTACACAAAAATAAATTTATTTCTTGACAAATAAATCCCGAGAAGGGTTCTTTACATTATGACATGGACATCCACACTTGACATAAACCCTGGAAGCCTACAATGGGATATTTGACCTAATAACAATTGACCCAAGCATGAAACACACACTTTAATAAGTCAATTCCTTTAATAATAATTTTTTCTTTCTTTCTTTCTTTTAACAAATATATTACATTACGACTTAAATATAATTAGGAAGACCGATACTAGTTACTTCTTCAATAGGTTTTTAGTAATTTTAATAATAATTTTTAAGTAATCAATGAAATTGTATAGAGATTTCAAATGGACAGACTGGGTGTACAGTGGATGGTTTTTAATAATTTTAATAAAATTTTGGAATTAAAAAATAGAATTTGACACCCATTGGCATCTAAATATTTTGAATCTGACAAACAATTGAAACTCCCTTAATTTCATCCATCTAATTGTGTATTAGATGAAGAATATCTCAAACTATTAAATGTACCATCCACAATTTATTATTTTATAAAGAATAAAAATTCATGCACCCCAATTCCAATATAAACCATGGCTATAGTGTAAATATCTTGATCTTACCAAAAAGAAAAGGAAAAACATAAAATGAAAAAATAACCTTATTTGAAAATAAAATACTTTAATTGGTTTATTATTTTTA
>APFE030492860.1:0-12903 GCA_000404065.3 Pinus taeda | reverse complement strand
TATTTTTATTTATCTTTTTTATTTATTATTATCTAAATTAATTGAGTCTATCCTGGTCATTGTCGTATAGGTAGGTTGTTAACTTTAGCCGGAACTATACCCTCAAGGTGCTTTGAATTATTAATTAAATATAATGTATAGTATGGTATGGCTATTAGCGCATTTGTGTTGACTCTTCCTATCTACACATGGTCTCTGCAACAAACCCTATCTTTTCTGCTTCGGTTTATGTCTTTCTTCCAACGTTAAACAATTATAGGTATGCCTGAGAATTTTCAGAAGTTTTTAATTATTATTCGTTAATTTTCCCTATGTTGACCTCGCCAGGTTGTTGGTTTGCAACCTCCAGGTTTTTGAATGACAACAGAGACGAGGTTGACAGAGGGCCTTCCGAGTTCTAGTTTTTAAGGTTTCAAATGTTAAGGTAGTAGAGTGCAACGTCTTCAATTCTCGTGCCATATCCCATTTCTAGGAGAATAGAGGTAGGGTTACGCACAATTGTCTTCTAGTTTCAAAGTGTGGATTATGTGTCCGGCGAGGGATAATCCAGGGTATAAACCCGCTCGTTTTGGTATTTCTTTTTTCTCATTTCTCCTTTATTGCCATGTAATATGGGCCTGTACATTAATTTTGTTATGTGTTAATTGTTATGCGTTAATTTTATTATGTGTTACTTTTGTTATGTGTTACTTAATGAGTTTTACTTAAAAAAAACTATCAAGACTATGTAAGTCTAGCAAAAGAACTTATGTACTCATAAGTCTATTTTAGAGATTCTATTGGCTCTAACCAGCTCAAGAATGCTTTACTTGGCAATGTCTTGTCCTCCTTCAACAACATCCTATGATTCTCTTTGTTCTCCTCACTTCAAAGTTGCCTCACGGTTTCTCTCCTCTCACACTTTTGGCTCCCCTTTCCCAATTGAGATTATTTACTTCTACCGAGCGCAATAATTGTCTTCTAAGTGAAAACTATTTTTCTTTTCATTTAATATCTTTTCCTCATAAATTCCATAGCTGAAAATAACTAATTTTAAAATAAAGTTTAAATTTTTCACCAAATTCACTACAGTAAAAATAAATTAAAATTTTCACCAAACTCACTACAGTGAAAATAAATTAAATATTTACTTTTCACATATTAATAGAAGTTTATAGAAATTTATATATCCAAATGTAGCTCTCTTTGGGTTTGATTAATAGAAGATTATCCTTTTTATCTTATGGAAAAAAAAAAAGGTTAAAAGACATCTAAAAAAATTGATAAATAATAACTAATCTACAATTTACTTCATTATTTTTGGTTAATTCATTCCTGCGAATCCATCGCGTTACTTCGATTAATTTCCCGCGTACGTGCCTTTTCCTACTCCTTAGCATGCCGTCAATTAGCTAAATTTCTTACCTTTCTTTTTCTTCTGGTTGTCTTTCTCGCCACATTCAAGCTTAGGAAAGAAAGGCTCCCGTTCGTGCCCTGTAAGAAGGAAAGTCAGAAAGGCTAACAGCCGACTCTTTTAAATGTTTCAAAATTTTAAAATTCCATCAAATTTATAAATATTCCAAACTGTACAATCCACATAAAATTGCCGTGCTTATTATTTACTACATTATATTGGAATACAGCAGAATCTCAATCCAATACCCTAAGAAATCCCAAGGAATTCACAACACATTTTTTGCGAGGAACAATTCGTACAATAATCGTGGCCAACGTGGAATTTTGTTTGTCGAATTGCTATGGATACCGTCAACATTATCTAATTCAAGCCCCTGTTCTCCCCTTAGTTCTAGCCTTCTCTGATATTTCTTTCCTTGCATGACAACAAAATCTTTCATTTGCATTTTTTTATAAATCAATGTATCTCAAATTTTTTTGCAAATTGCGAACCTATTTTGTTAAGTGTCTCCAAACCAAAACGAATACAAATATAATGGTTGGCCTGGTAGTAGTGGGATATGTGATACTACCAACTAACCTCTTAAAAATGTAGGATTTCCATTTTAATAGTTATTTGAGTTTTCCTCGTTATTGGTAGGGGTGTTTTCTTGCAATACATCACATTATAATAGTTATTTGAGTTTTCCCAGTTGCTATTGGTATAGGTGTTTTCTTGTTAGTTTATGTAGTAAATTTATTTTTAGACATATAAATATTGTAAAATGTGATTATTTACTTATATGAAAATCTTCATTTATTAAAGATAATTTTTTGAATTGTTATATTGACAATGACTTTGTACATGGCCTAGATGATAGAAAAAGTATTTCAAGGTATAATTTTCTTCTTGGTTCAAGTGTCATTTCATGGGAATCTGAGAATCATTCTATTGTGATTATCTCATTAGCAGAAATTGAGCATTTAGTGATAACGACAACAATCTCTCAAACAATTTGGTTATAAGTAGTATTGGACGATCTTCAATATTGATAACAAGGGCCAACTCCAATTCATTGTGGCAAACAATTCAAGCATAGATCTACCCAAGGATCATGATTTTCACTAAATAAGCAAACACATAAATACAAGACATCATGTTACAAGAGAGGTCGTACACAATAGTGATATATATTTACACTTTTGCAAGTCAAAAGACTAATTGACAAGTATATTCACAAAATCATTGCTAAAACATATTTTTGAATTCTTAGACAACATGATGTTGTAAATTTCTTTGAGAATTGCTTTAGAAGAAGTTGTATATCTATGTTTGTATATATGTATTTATGAGATAAAGAGATTTGTAAAACAATACAAGTGAATGAGATTTGATATCAAAATTTATAAGACCTATCTTATTTATGTAATTGTATGTGTTTCTTTTGAACATATTTAATTATAGTTGTAATTAATTTATTACCACTTTCATCAACTAAAACATATACATTATATTTTACATAACAAATTTTATATCACTATTAAAAAATCTCAAATTTCACTTAATTATACACAACTTTTATAAATACAAACTATATATTAAGAAATACAAACTATATATTCAAAAATTCATTTAATTTCTTACATTTCATCTCTATACCATATTCAAATTCATTATTAAGTAACTCTAATAATTCATTCTTCATAATAATACCATAAAAAAAATACCATAATTTCACTCCATAATCATTTTATGCTTATTGTGCGTCCATGGAGTTAACCTGCACCTATGTGCATAATAAAATCATAGAACCATGTGCGTAATAAAATCATAGAACCATGTGCGCGTCTCTCTTTCTCCATCGTAAGCGAACTCCATGTTAAACCCAAAAAAAAATGTATATAGCTCTATTATGGTGAAATGCATAATAACCTAATTTTATTTATATTTTTAATATATATAAAATTTTAATCAATTTTTTTAATTCTTATAATTAAGTATAAATTTAACTTAATATACTTATTGATTAAATGATAATAAAATATAATTTTGATTTGAAAAATAATGTTATATTTTTAAAAATAATTTTTACATTAATTTTTTTGAGTTTATAGAAATATTTTAGGAAAAAATCAAACATATAAAAACATTGTCTATGCATTTCCAGATCAACGAGTGTAGCTCATTTGTCCACTACAAGTTTAACAAATCAAATTGTGGTTCCATATTAATAGGGAATGGCAAATCTTCCAACGATTAGGTTTTGACCTAGAAAAACGGTTATATAGAACTATTGGAACAGGTCATAAAGCTTAATTCAACTATCAAATTTTTAATTAAAATATATATAATTTCTAAATTTTTATTTATTTTATTTTTTAATTAAAATAATTTATCCTATTTAATTATCTAGTAATTTTCTGGGGCCATAAGATTTGTAATATTCACTTTTCTTGGAATATGGCTTAAAGTGACAAAATCCTCCCATGGTATTTACTGTGGTCTTTGCCCATGGTATCGACCCATCGTATTTACCTTCATTTTTCAAAGAAAACAATAAAATAAGGCTTCTAGGGAGTCCATCCAACCTTTAAAAAGGGGATAAGAGCTAAGCTTTGGGGGCATCCATAGTCTATCTATCTATTTTTGTTTTATTTAAAAACATGCTAATTCTAATTTGATCCCAGGGATGAAAACCCACTTGATGTAATTGTCTCATACATCCATTCATTTAGGGTCTATGATTGTTCTTATTTGTCATTATTCAGTAGCCATGCATGGCATTTACAAGAGTTTCATTCTAATTGTATAAACGTGTTATTTTAAACTATTAATATAAATAAAAGGTTGCATTTCTTTTAGATCCATGTGTTTTATGGGCAAGAGCTAACGAGCCTGCCATTGGGCATTAAATGCCTAGCTGATCATTGTTTAACATATAAATAAAAGGTTGCATTTCTTTTAGATCCATGTATTTTATGGGCAAAAGCTAACGAGCCTGCCATTGGGCATTAAATGCCCAGCTGATAACTGTTTAATGCACCCACCATTATTTTTTATTTATCTATCACCGCGCGCGTGTGTTAAACAGCTATCGAGAACGCATGTAGCTGGGCATTTAATGCCCAATGGTATGCTGGTTAGCTCTTGCCATGTTTTATGCTTAGTTTGTCAATGTTTTATTTAGAACACTAAAATATTGTAAATGTATTAAATACAATATTTTAATTATTTAACGATTTGGGACTCTGGGAGTGAGCATCAATGTAACTTGGCCCAAGAATTTGACTTTATATAACCTGGCCGAAGGATTTGACTTTATTTCTGGAACTGAGGGTGAATATATCCGCTGATTTCCTTTCTTCAGCGCAAAATGGAAGAGAATTCAACCCCTTTCTCTGAAATTTTCACCACGATCTCAATACAAAACCGACTCCCTAAATCACTCAGGGATTGTTCTTCTATTAACTAACTGCTTCAGGGCTTTTACTTAATAACTATTCGACCTGAATTGGGAAAGAGATGAGCTCGCTTTCCTTGTCAAAATATTTCATTCTCTGCTGCTACAACACGTTATACCACAGAATTGATGACACTTATAGTCCAAGCAGACTTAATAGGACTTGAAGAAGAAATTTCGACCTCCCTTGGGATTGAACTCGTCCCTTAATAATTGATCATAAAACCTTGCTCAAAGAAAACCCACAAATGTGAAATTCATCCCTTCTTCAAACTTCAGATCTAATGCTCCTCTCGCCCTCTGTTATCCAATAAACAGATCTGTGATGATGATGTGCTCTCAGCACGATTACAGACCTTGTTGTATGGCTCCCTTCCGCTGCGAATACGTGGAGCGACCCAATGCGTTGCCGCCAACAGCCACCCGGTCTTGCAAGTTCTTGATCCGTTAAATTCACTTCATAACATGAGTTTTCAATACTGCAGTCTCCCTAATCAACGATTTCATTCAATGAACATCTTATAATGATGTAGCGGTCTTCTAAGGAACGTTTCCTCTCCTGATCTATCAGCGCCTCTTGGTATTGAGATCTTCTCCCTCGAATTTCGGCTCTGCAGTGTGTTGTAGGTAAGATCAACAACACCGCAGATATATCTATTGTCCTCCTTCGGCGCCAGTGGATCCCTTGACTGCGATAAACTATGACAATCGTTCTATGAGTCTAGGGGCTGCAATTCAGTAATCAAGACCTTTAGCCAATACAATCTACTCCAATCAACCTGCAGAGAAGCTCCGAAAACCAATACCCTCAAACAGAAACAATGATAGATGAGTGAAACCCTTGACATATATCGATGTGAAGAGACCCACCACTGTGATATCAAATACCACCGAAGATGGAAATGCTGGTTAGAGTGAGAATAAATCCCATCGAAGTTCCTTGCATAAAATGTATCACTTCAAAATCCAAAATTGCTAAATAATCAACACATCTAGAATATTTTATTGTTCAATACATCTAGAATATTTTATTGTTCTAAATGAAATATTGACAAACTAAGCTCAGAACAAGGGTATCTAAAAGAAATGCGGCTCTTTATTTATATTATTAGCTGAAAATAACTCATACCTAAACAATAAGATTGCAACTCTTACAAATGGCATCCGCAACTATTCAATAATGACAAATCTAAACAGTAAAGCACAATCGGAAATTGTGGACCCTGAATGGATCCACTATACAATTATAAACACTAAAGCACAATCGTCAATTGTGGACCCTGAATGGATCCACTATACAATTACACCCACAAGGTTCCTGAATGGATCCACTATACAATTACACCCACAAGGTTTTTGTCCATGGGATGAAAAATAGAACTAGCCTATGCCAAGCTCTCGAATAAAACAAAAATAGATAGATAGACTGTGGAGGCCCCAATGCATAGGCCTTATCCCCTTTTTAAAGGTTGGGTGGACTCTCTAGAAGTCTTATTTTATTGTTCTCAAAAAAACAAAGGTAAATACTATTGGTTGATACCAGGGAAAAACACCACAGTAAATACCATAGGAAGATTTTGTCCACTTTGACCATATCAAGAAAAGAGAATATTACAATAACCTTTTAAAAAATGTAAGATCCATATTTTAACATTTATTTAAATTTTTCCCAATTGTTATTGGTGTGGGTGTTTCCTTGTAGTACATCATTAGTTCATCTAGTGCATATATTTTGAGACATACATATTGCAAAATTTGACATGCCTAACTTCATTGACTGCAGATAATTTTTTCATTGGTTATATTTATAGTGACTTTTTACATGGCCTAGGCCATAGAAAAAGTACTTCAAACTATAATTTTCATCTCAGTTAAGGGTCAATTCATCTTCATCTAAGAATCATTCTATTGTGATTATCTCTTAATATGTAACAATAACTACAATAATGAAATTAATTCTTTCATTAGTTATATTAATAGTGACTTTTTATAATTTTCATCTAGGTCAAATTCATCATCTAAGAATCATTCTATTGTAATTATATTTTAATATATAGAGATAACTACAACATTCAGGGCTAACTCCAATTCATCGTGGCCACGATTCAAACACAGATCTATCCAAGGATCACGCTTTTCACTAAATAAGAAAACACACATAAATACAAGACATTATTTTATAAAAGAAGACATCATTTTATAAAAGAGTTTATATACAATAATGATATATATTTATACTTTTACAAGTCAAAAGACAATTAACAAGTATATTTACAAAGTCATTTGCTAAAACATATTTTTGAATTTTTTTTAGACAATATGATGTAAATTTATTTGTAAATTTGTAAAAAAAAAACGTTGAAGACGTTGTGTATATATATATTTGTATGCATGTGTTTGTGAAATGGAAAGATTTGTAAAACAATACGAATGAATAAAATTTGGTATCAAAATTTATGAAACCTATTTTATTTATGTAATTATATGTGTTTTTTTTTAAATATTTAGTTAGGATTATGTTTAATTTATTGTAACTTTCGAATTTCACTTAATTATACACCATTTTTATAAATACATATATATAAGCTAGTTTAATTTCTTACCTCTTATGCTTTTATAACATATCAATCATAAAGCATGATACTTTTGAGTAGCTCTCTTCCAATAAGTAAACACCTTGGTTCATTTCGACCAGTGATTCCAGTCATTCATTATATAACGTAATTACGTTTCGAGATATGTCATTATACATTTCATATGGTTCGGGTTTGGTTAAGGCCGGGGGGCTGGGTGAAAGGCTTTTTCTCCTTGGCTGGTTACATTACCCATATAAAAGCGGCATTATACTAACTTTACTTTTTTCCCCTCGAAGTAAGTTCTAAAGGTTTAAGGGCAGTTCGTCCCACTCAGTTTAAGAGCATCGAGGTAGTACGCAATAATGGGAGTGGCATATAGAGGTACAATTGAATTCACTTGACTCGTCAGGCTGGGGCCCTCCTTATCGGCAGACGTCCTACCTGAGGCTCAAACAACCTCCCCTCCAAAGGTAGTGTGGCATTAACTACAATCATTCTCCTCTTTTAAAGGGAATACGAATGTTGCTTTCTTGCCTCCCGTTTGGCTGGTTATCCTTCAACTCGTTATTAAATCCATCATCCGTGAAGGGTCAATTTACTTATTGGGTGCCCCTTTCAAATAAGTAACTAGCTTTTGGTCGAGGCTTCACTTGAGGAGGATCCGACTAAGATTCAAAGTATGTTTGGTGATCATTTTCAGAATATGTTTTTCTCCTTACCCCTTGTCAGATTCAGTTGTGGCTGCTAGGAATGCTACGACTTAGGGAAATTCTGGCCTTTCGATTCCTGAGTGAGTGTGGGTCGGTTTGAAGGCCGAGGGCTGCCTCCCCTCTCCCGGGAGTCCAGCGGACTAGTGGACGAGATGGCGCGTATAATGAAGCGGCTATGTATAAGGTGAAAGGTACTTACTTCGTGTATGGGAACATGGCGGCTATTTGCTTTTTTTGACTGCTATGTTAGCAATGGCCTCATGACAAGAGTTAGTTACTGCAGCTTGTCATTATATATATGCACCCGCTTAGGATCGGATCACACGCCCTTCAGACATTGCCAATCATTCCAGTCATAGCCAACCAACCATTCATAGCTGCCATAGAGCATTGCCAATCATTGCCATAAGGTACAGCCGATGATAGCCAGTAATAGCCATACAATCAGAGCCAGGCTGCCTGCCATACATAAGTCATAGCCGAGAGTATGCCATAGAGCATATTTAGCAATACAGACCAAGAGCGAGGTGGCCGGGGGGAGGTGATATTTAGAAACCATTCCCCAAAATCACCCATTGCAGCCAAGTTGACAACAGGCCGAGGTTGAGCCTAGTTCCCAACAGATGACGAGAAGGACCACATCAATGGCCGAGAGGTAAGTATGAGGATTAGGGTGGATGAATCTACCTTTCCTACCCTACTTTCTGAGATAAGGTGAATGTATGAGGATGAGGGAAACCCTTCTTATCTTCCCTTAATGAGTAGCTTAATTAGGGAGGTCCGGCTTGGGCCTCGCCCTCGAGAGCCTCATGGTTTCTTCGATGGAGCCTCCTTCTTTTCTTCCTTAGGTCCCTAATTTATTTAAGTACCCATACTGCAGGTCATAAAAGAGATTAAGTTCCATCCGAAAGCAAAACAGCCCAGCGCGTAAGAACTACACAAACACCGAAAGCACTGATCTTTAGCTTGACCTGAGCCTCATCCCTGATGGACCTGATCCCTGTCGCTTAATTATATCCCCTCGCTTTACCCTTGAGCCTTGTAGTAGCAATACCACTTTTGTACGCAGAGCATTATCTTTCCAAAAAAGAGTCCTCGACGATTTTTAAAAAAAAAAAAAATCCGCGAATCAACAGTTAAAAAAAAAAAAAAAAAAATTCCACGAATCAACAGTTGAATATGTCCATACGACGCTTGGTTCGATTGAAGGCAAACCGCTTGTTGGAAAATTAATCCCACTGACCGCGTTAATTAGTAAAACAACAACCATACGTGCTGTACACCTCAAGTGTAGGTTACGGATTTTTTTGCAGGTTAGTGTCCCCTATTCTGCAAGACACATCAGATAATTAAAGTTAAATAGAAATTTAATGAAGGGTTAGTAAATGTATGGTTAAACATTTACTCCGCAACTTTCACTGGTAGTATGTAACCTCTGCAAGTTCAGAAAATTGCTCATCTTGTGTCTTGATGTTTTAATCAGTCATGTATTAATGTCTTAAAATTGTATGTTGAGAAAAATATGAAAGAAAAATTCTATTGAAGAGTTGAGAGGATGTGAGTGTGAGAGGTAGAGATGAAAAAATTATGGAGAAAATATTGGTGGGTGCATGAAAACAAGTTCTTATGTAGTTTTAAGAGACTTACTATGTCCAGTTGCGATTTGTTCTCCGTAACTAATTTGTTGAGGGAGACTGCTCTCCCCTGTCCCCCTTAGAAATTATTTCACACTCTGTCTAGTTGTGATTTGTTCTCCATAATTGATTTGTTGAGGGATACTGTTCTCCTCTATCCCCCTTAGAAATTATTTCACGTAGTATCAAAGCGAGTTAAACTCTATTAGTGTAAAAACAAGTCTTGTTACTGGAAATTTGAAGTTTTTGGAGTGTATTTTCCAAGAGGGGGAAAGCTTTTTTTACATTATGAAATGGCAGCATCAAACACAGGGTTGATTAATCCTCAGATACCTTAGTTTAATGTAAAAAATTATGATTACTAGGCTACATCCCATACATATATTTTTAGACATATAAATATTGTAAAATGTGATTGATATACTTATATGCAAAACTTCATTTATTGAAGATAATTTTTTGATTGCCTATATTGACATTGACTTTGTACATAGCTTAGATGATAGAAAATATATTTTAAGGTATGATTTTCATCTTGGTTCAAGTGTCATTTCATGGGAATCTAAGAATCATTCTATTGTGATTATCTCATTAGCAGAAGCTAAGTAATCTCTCAAACAATTTGGTTATAAGTAGTATTGGATGATCTTCAATAATGACAAGAAGGGTTAACTCCAATTCATTGTGGCAACAAATCAAGCATAGATCTACCCAAGGATCATGCTTTTCACTAAATAAGAAAACACATAAATACAAGACATTATTTTCTAAAAAATCTTGTATACAATAGTGATATATATTTACACTTTTGCAAGTCAAAAGACTAATTGACTAGTATATTCACAATGTCATTGCTAAAACATATTTTTGAATTCTTAGACAACATGATGTTGTAAATTTCTTTGAGAATTCCTTTTGGAAGAAATTGTATATGTATGTTTGTATGTATGTGTTTACGAGATAAAGAGATTTGTAAAACAATGCAAGTGAATGAAATTTGGTGTCGAAATTTATAAGACCTATCTTATTTATGTAATTGTATGTGTTTCTTTTGAACATATTTAATTACAATTGTAACTAATTTATTGCTACTTCCATCAACATATACATTATATTTTACATAACAAATTTTATATCACTATTAAAAAAATCTCAAATTTCACTTAATTATACACAACTTTTATAAATACAAACCATATATTCAGAAAATTCATTTAATTTCTTACATTTCATCTTTATACCATATCCAAATTCATTATTAAATATCTCTAATTTATTCTCCCTGGTAATACCATTAATTCCATTCCATAATAATTTTATCCTTATTGTGCTTCCATAAAATTAACGTTTCTTACATTTCATCTTTATACCATATCCAAATTCATTATTAAATATCTCTAATTTATTCTCCCTAGTAATACCATTAATTCCATTCCATAATAATTTTATCCTTATTGTGCTTCCATAGAATTAACGTGCACTTATGTGCATAATAAAATCTCCATAATATTTTTTATTCCTATTGTGCCTGCATGGAGTTAACCTGCACCTATGTGCATAATAAAATCATAGAATCATGTGAGTGTGTCGCTCTTTCTCCATCGTACATGAACTCCATGTTAAAGAAAATAAAATAAAATTATATAACTCTATTATATTGGAAAAAAAAAAAATGCTTAAAAAAATATATTTTATTTATATTTTTCAATATATAATAAAAATTACAGTTTTTAATTCTTATATTGAAAGTTATAAAAAAAAACTTTCTATTAATTAATTAAACACGATTATTGAATTTTATTGATTAAATGAAATAAAATAATATAATTAAAATATAATTTTTATTTGAAAATATAAATATTTAAATAAATTTTTCTGTAAAATCATATGAGAGAATTTTTTCCACCCAATGTGTAGTTTCATCATTAAGACCAGGTCATATGACCAAGATTTGTTGGTTGTGAAAAGGCCTTGGCCAAAAAAATTCTCTCATGTGATTTCTATCAAAAAACTTTGTTTAATTCATTGTGGTCACAAAAGCTTGAATACAGAAATATAAATAATTTTAAAAATATTCCTTTACATCAAAATTTTTATTAAATATAATATTTCTAAATTTTTCGATTTATTTTATTTTTTTAAATTAAAATAAATTTAATCTATTTTAATTATGGAGTGATTTTTTTGGGCGAGAAGATTTGTAATATTCACTTTTCCTGATATGGTCAAAGTGATAGAATCCTCCCATGGTATTTACTGTAGTATTTACCCATGGTATCGGCCCATGGTATTTACCTTTTTTTTCAAGGAAAACTATAAAATAAGGCTTCTAGAGAGTCCACCCAACCTTTAAAAAGGGGATAAGAGCTAACCATTAGAGGCATCAAGAGTCTATCGATCCATTTGTGTTTTATTTGAGAACAGGCTAGTTCTAGTTTTGATCCGAAGGGAGGAAAACGCAATGGGTGTAATTGCCTGTTAGATTCATTTATTCAAGGTCCACAATTCTGCTTCAGTGTTCATATTTTTCATTATTAAGCAGCAAATTTGCAAAAGTTGCAATCTTATGGTATTGGCATGTGTTATTTTCAACCCTTAATATAAATAAAGGGTTGCATTTTTTTTAGATCCTTGTATTTTATACTTGACTTGTCAACATTTTATTTAAAACAGCAAAATATTATAGATGTATTAATTATTTAGCGATTTGCGATCTTACAAAATTACATTCTGGGAACGGTGAACATCAATGTATCTCGGCCCAAGGATTTGACTTTATATCTGGAACTGAAGGTGAATATCTCAGCTGATTTGCTTTCTTCAGCGCAAAATGAAAGAGAATTCAACCTCTTTCTCCGAAATTTTCACCACGATCTCAATGCAAAACCGACTCCCTAAATCACTCAGGGATTGTTTTTCTATTAAATGCTAGATTAGTCAAAATGCCAATGAAACCAATGAAAATGTAAAGGAAACAAGAAGGGCTGCGGGGCAGCTAGTCCCTGCCCCAGCCCTGAACCATTGACAGATTTAGTCGCAGAACCATTGACAGATTTAGTCAACCGACCTCATTAGCAGAGCAAGCATGCCGAATCTGTTTAAATCTGCCCCAGGTGTTGTGCTCGTGGCGTCCGCGTGCAGCCGCGTG
>APFE030492858.1:0-14599 GCA_000404065.3 Pinus taeda | reverse complement strand
AGACTCCAGCCTTGTATGTCGACTTAAGAAATCTCTTTATGGTCCCAAGCAAGCTCCTTGGGCTTGGTATGCCAAAATGGATAGCTTTCTTTTAGAATCTGGCTTTTCTAGGTGTTATTCTGACAATACTGTCTACACCAAGAAAGTGGGCACCTCTCTTATCATCCTTGTTCTTTATGTTGATGATCTTATTCTTACTGGTAGTGATCCCAACCTTATAAACCATGTGAAGTCCAACCTTAAAAAGAAAATTGAAATGACAGACTTAGGACACTTACACTATTTTCTCGGTCTTCAAGTCTTGCAATCCAAGGAGGGTATTTCCCTTTCCCAGTCCAAGTATGCTTGTGATATTCTTCGTCATTTTCACATGGAAGATTGTAAGTCAGCTCCTTCTCCCTTTCAGTCTGGAGTCAAACTTTCAGTCTCTTGTACTTCTCCTGAAGTTGATGCTACCTTATACCGTCAACTTGTAGGAAAACTCTTGTATTTAACCCATACTCGTCCTGACCTTTCCTTTGTTGTTGGCCTTGTTGGTCGTTTTATGCAAAACCCCCCGTGAAAGTCATTGGAAAGCAGCTAAAAGAATACTTCGTTATGTTCGAGGTACAGTACAGTTTGGGATTCATTACAGTGCCAAAGCAGCTCCTCTATTAGTTGGTTTCACTGATTCTGATTGGGCTGGTGACCCTGATGATCGGAAGTCTACTGCCGGTTATGTCTTCACTCTTGCTTCAGGACCTATTACATGGGCTTGTAAGAAACAGGCTGCCATTTCTCTTTCGTCAGCAGAAGCAGAGTATCATGGTGCCGTGGAAGCTAGTAAGGAAGCCTTGTGGCTTCGTCAGATCCTATCACATGAAATTCTTGGCTACTACAGCAATGTCTGTGCTAGAGAGCTTGGAGCCCTCATCCAGCAAGTACTTAATGGAGAATGGGTATAGCAGCTGGGTTTGCTTGTAGTTCAACATTTGATTGATGGAATCTGGTGTTATGTAGAAGAGGATGCTCCCAGATGAAGACTTTACAGCTTTGAGCTTCTGGTCATAGTTTTCTGCACAGAGGTGAATGACTTCAGGAAAAATGTTCACAGAAGGCAGGAAGTAGGTGGGCAGATTGGATTCCCAGATGCCATACATGTCACTGTTGTCCAAGTGACTGGTCCTTAACTGGCAGAAAGTTTGTAAGAGATTCCTCTCTGCCACAAAGTCTGTAATGTGGAAATCACTGTCCACCAGAGGCATAGCTTCCAGTTCTTTACTAGGTGGATTCACAGGAGCTACATCCAGAGCAGCTGGAGTGGCCATGTCTGGTTTTAACTGGATGTTTTGCTGGATTTTCAAGTTTGGTACAAATGCTGAGGAATGCTGGCCAACTTCTGTTTGGCAGTGTAAGGAGGCTCCTGCAGGTTTAATGAACTGTGGGGCACTCTGTTTTTGAAGAACCAGAGTGTGTTTGAGCTAATTAGCTGGTTTTTCAGGGAGTTTCTATAGCAGGGGTGAGGGATCTTCTGTATTTGTTTTTAGCCGGTAGCTCGGCTTCTTCGATTGCTTTTGTGGTGAATTTGCAGAGGGGCACGGGTTTCTTTAGAGTTTTGTCGTGCAGGGGTTTTACCAGTTTCTTAATTATTTTTAGTGGCCAATTTATCAGTGGGGATTTTTAGCAGAGTTTTTTTGCAGGAATTTAGGAGAACAAAGGAGAACTGTGGGTAAAGAAGGTCGCTTGCGGCAAATACCTGGTTTTTTTGGCGTAGGAGTTGTTGAACTGGACTAATTGCAGGTACTTGGGTTGACGATGTGGGTGGCAGTAACTTTGGCGGGTGAAATTTGTGTTTTGATCGTTGCACGTCGTTTTTGCATGCAGAGGAGCTCTGGAAACAATGAATAAGAATGACTAATAACGGCTAATTCTTGTCTTTTTATGCATTTTTGGCCTTTTGGCGCCTTTTTGGTGATGACGTCATGCTGACGTCATCATGGGCCCGGGTACGACGGGTGATGTGGTAGCTGATGTGGGTGCCCAGGTGGCAGTGACACGGTGGCAGGGTGGACAGGTGGACGGGTGACATGGATTTGACGTGGAGGCATGGTGGCGGAATAGGAGGGTGATGTCACGCTGACGGGGGTGTGACGTCAGCGCGGGGGAGGCGGTAATCGGTTTCCCCGGAGGCCCTAGGGTGGTAAGCGGTATTGAGGGGGGGGGGGCAGCGAACACAGCGGGAGGCCGACGCGTGGCGGGGGTACGGCGGCAATACCGCCAATCCCCCGGACGCAAAAGGTCGAGCGGTTCCCTTGTGAGAATGACCGCCCACAGTTAGATGGGTGGGGTTGACGATTGTGCGGTGGGCGGTGAATATGATGTGACGTCGCATTAGTGTAAGGGGGACCCGCTTAATTTTTAAATAGATTTAATTAAATTGGGCGCAGGGGGGTAGGAAACTTTAGGATTTTGGGTTTTACGGGTTAGGAGCCCACTTTAGAAATGTTTTTAATTTAAAAACTTTATAATAAAGTGGGTTTTGGGCGGAAAAAAAGGGGTAAATGGGTTTAATGAGGGCGGGGTTTAGGATTTTTGACATTTAACCATAGTTTCTTGGAAAAAACCATAGTTTAGGGAGAAAGGGGTTAATACCAACCCCAGATAGGTTAATATTTCCCCAAGGAAGGGTTATATAGCTATAATGCTAGGGGGAGGGTATTTATACATATTTTTTGGGAAATTTTTCATAGATTCTAATATAATTAGGGAAGGGGGGGAGTTAGGGAGCTAAATAGTACATTAGTGGTTAATATGGCTTTGTGAGGTGAGTGAAGGGGTAAAGCTAAGTTCTAAGAAGTAACACTTAGGAATTGAAGATAAATGAAGTGATAAGAAAGATTTTTTACACAAAAAATGTGGCTTCTTTTCTTGATTAAACTTCATGGTTTGACCCAGTAGCTTGTCATGAAATGAAGTGGAACTGGACACCTGAGCAGATCTCAAGGTCCTTGGGGGTGTTAGTGAATGATGTTTGGGGGAAAATAGGGGAAATTAGACATGCTTCCAATGTTTTGTCCTCCACTCTCTGCTTTGATGCCAATACCCTGAGTGGCATGAGTTTTTGCACTTAATAAGCCAATTGGTGATGGCCCTCCATTTCTGCAACCTTGCACTACTTACCCATCCTAGTAATCCTAACATGTTTTCTTCATTTGAAGTGGGCGCACTTGAATTAGAAGACCCTGATTGTCCTCTTTTTCTTTTGACTGCCCTCCTATCTAAAAATGTACCCTTATTTCTTCCAAGGACCAAGATTAAGCAGTTGGGCACCTTTATTTCTCTACCTAGCTAGTCATCTGCCAAGCTTGAGCTGTTTGGATAGGAAACATTCTCTATTCTGCAACAAGAAATTTAAACATGGCATGGTCTAGTTTAGACTATTGGGCCATCCATCAAGTATGAGTAGCAGTAGTTTTTGCAGAGTATGATACTGCCCAACAGATAGTAGTGGCATTTTGACTGGCCACTTTCCTGGTCTTTAGTTTGGGGTTCATTTTCACTTTTCTCTTGACCCTTTGATTTTCTTGCCTTTTGATTATTCTTTTAAGGCATACCCTCTTTTCATTTTTTAATTTTCCTAGTATGTACACAAAAATATGGAACCTTTGCAGCCTGCAATGATGAACATATTTAGCCCTTCCACTGTCAATCATGAAAGATGAAACCTATTGGTATAGGAACCTAACAGTGGCTCCACTTGGGGATGGCTTTTCCTGGTGGAAAGCCAAGAACAACAGGTCAGATGGCCTCATTTGTGCAAGGATTAGCATTTCATGACTTGCTAACATGTATCACTGTCTATCATTGGTTTCCTGCTCTGAAGACCTTGCTCAATTCTGTTCATTGAGGTTTTCAAGTATCTATGTCATTTTTGATATGGTTTTGCTGATCATTCTTCAAAATCTGTTGTAGTTGCTCTTCTATATATCTGCTGAAAAAAAGAAAAAATGCTTGAAAATATAGATATTTATGTACAATATGGGGCTATCCTATGCTCATAGATCATAGTAGTGTTTGAGCATTCTCCCATTCACTGGGCCTTCTTCATTGTTTGACTCATCTAGACTCTTGAGAAAGAAGGTATTGTTACCTTGCACAGCTTGAATTACAAATGGCCCTTTCCACTGAAAGTCAAATTTGCCATGCTTTCTTTTGTCTTCCCTTCTAGAGTCCCATTTCAATACTTTGTTCCCTATGAAAAAGTCCTCAGCTTTTGTTCTTTTGTCAAACACCTTTTTAAGCTTCTCTTGTAGAACCTGGGTCCTATGATACACTTCTTCCCTTGTTTGTTGTAAGTGAATTGTTTGATTAATCCTTCTCTGGATATCATTGGGTTCAGCCTGTATATCCTGCAGTAATTTGATCACAGGGATCCCAAGGGATGATGGGAACACAGCTTCCAGGCCATATACCAACTCATATGGGCTAGTACCAATAGATCTTTTAGTGGTCAAGCTATCTGCCCATAGTGCATTTACCAACTTCTTATGCCAATTCTTTTTGTTCTCCTCCAAGACCTTTTTAATGATGTTGATTAGGCTTTTGTTGGAGGACTCAGCTAGGCCATTGCCTTGAGGGTAATATGCTGTTGAATGACCTAGGGTGATACGATATTTGTGATAGAAGATGATCATTATCTTGGATTTAAAGGCAGCTGCATTATCTGTTATGATTTTCTCTGGGCAGCCAAATCTAAACAAGATATTGGTCTCTAGGAATTGGATGATAATTGCATCATTTGCTTGTCTACAAGGCATGGCCTCTATCCATTTGGTGAAGTAATCAGTTGCTGTCAGGATCCATCTATGCTGGCCCGAGGATGAAGGGTGAATTTCTCCAATGAAGTCTAAGCCCCATTGTTGAAATGGTTTTTTAGTTGAAATGGGCTTGAGGGGCAAGGGAAGTAACTTTTTCTTCCCTTCAAAGATCTGACATTTATGACATGGCTTTACAAACTTTTTTGAATCAGTAAATAGGGAGGGCCAATATAATCCAACCCTCAGGATTTTATCAGCTGTGGATTTCCAATATAAGTGTCCTCCACAGTCTCCTGCATAAAATTCTCTAAGGACCTTATCAGCTTCATTTGAAGTTAGGCAGTTGAGTAGGACACTTTCATGATTTTTCCAAAATAAAACATTGTCTATGATACAAAATTTTGCAGCCTTCAATTTTAGAAATCTGTTCTTGGTTCTGGATAACCCTGGAGGAGCTTGCAGGTTTAATAATACAAAACATATGTTAGCATACCAAGGTGATTGTAAAAAGGCTTGATTGATCTGTGGAGTCACCATCTCCTGTTCGTTATCCAGTTCATTGATGTCAAGGGCTTGAAAGTTAGTTTCAGTCATTAGTTTAGCTAGCCCTTGTCCTTTTATAAGTTTCATTGGTTTGATTTCTATATCATATTCCAGAATGTTGGCAATCCATTTGCCCCTCTTGCCTTCCATTCCCTCTTGAGTTAAAATGTCATTGACTACTACATTGGGCACATATGCAACTATGTGAGAGTATAGGATATAAACTCTGAAATCCTTTATGGCTTTTACCAGGGCATATGCTTGCTTTTCCATGATTTTGTACTTGAGTAGGGCATCCCTAAGGGCTCTACTGAAAAAAGCAATAGGTTTTTCACATCCCAAGTCATCCTTTTGGAGTAAGACAACAGCAATTGTATTTTCAGAAGCAAAGGAGAAGATTATAAAATCTCTATCAAAACTGGGGCTTGTCAGCATAGGTGTTTTTGTCAAAGCTATCTTGATTTCTTCAAAAACTTGTTTAGCCTCAATTGTCCATTTGACCTTGGCATCTTTCTTGAGCATGTTGTTCAACAGTCTTATCAGCTCATCCAAGTTAGGAATAAATCTTCTTAGGAAATTAATCTTTCCTAAAAAGGCTTGTAATTCTTTGATGTTTCTTGGATGGGGGACCTGCAGTATAGCTTGAATCCTATCAGGGTCAATTCTTATGCCATATTTTGAAATTATATGACTAAGGAGTTTGCCCTCTTCCAGGCCAAATAGTGATTTCTTTGGGTTCAAATAAATTCCATACTTTCTGCAGATTAAGAACACTTGTCTAAGGTGTTTTAAATGTTCCTGGTCTGATTTTGAGAATGCTGTTAGATCATCAAGGTATATTACTAAGAAATCATGGATTTCTTTAGCAAAGGCTATATCCACTGCTCTTTGAAATATGGCTCCAGCATTCTTGAGTCCAAAAGGAATTTTGACATATTTGAAAGTTCCCCAAGGTGTGGTGAAAGCTGTTTTATCTTGGTCATCTGGGTGGACTAAGATTTGATTGAATCCTGAGAAACCATCCAGTAATGAGATCCTTGAAGCTCCCACTACCCTTTGTAGGATGTGATCCATTTTTGGCAAGGGGTAGTGGTCTTTGAGAGAGACCTTGTTTAAATTTCTCACATCCACACAAATTCTTATCTCCCCAGTTTTCTTTCTTGTAGGTACAAGGTTAGAAATCCATTCAGAAAACCTTATGGGAGCAATAATCCCAGCTTCATACATTCGTTTTACCTCTTTTTCTATTAGGGGAAGAAGTACTGGATTCACTCTTCTTAGTTTCTGTTTAAAGGGTTTTTGGTTTTATTTAAGGGGTATTGTGTGCTGGATAACTGTAGTATCATAGGATTTAAGGTCCTCATAGCTCCAGGCAAACACATCCTGAAACTTTTTGAATAGTTTGATGTATTCTGATTTCTTATCAAGAGGTAAGGTTCTAGAAAGCTTGATCATTTTGGGATTTTCAATGGTCCCAATGTTGCACTCCTGTATTTCTGCATTGCTGGGTTGTATCTTTGGTTTCTTAGAGAGATCATTTGAATCAAAAATGTCTTCTAAAGGAGCAAGCCCTGTAGGCAAGAAATTATCTCTTAACTGAATTACTTCTGTTTCTTCCTCGTTAATTTCATCAAGATCTGTTATCTTTAGCTTCTGTAAATTGGCAGGGTCAAAGGTTGTAGGATGTAATATCATATCTACTGTTTCAGCTGATATACTTGTGTTTATTTCATCTTTTTCGTTTTGATCATCCCTAATGCTTGTGTCAATGTTTAAGTTTGAGAATTCCTCCTTTATGGTTAAAAAATTGTTTATCTGAGTATCATTCTCAAATACTTGCCAATTATTTACATTGTCTGGGACAGAAGGCCTATGTTTAATCTCAGCAGTGAACTGGTGGTTAGCTCCAAAAGGAAGTTTACATGTGCTTGCAAAGGTTGCCAGGCTGTGAGCATGCAAGTTGTGGTTCCTAGGTATTTTGGTGAGCTGATATTCTAGGAAGTTGTTGAGCAAGTGTGTTACTGCTAACCTATAAGACCTCAGCCTGGGATCATTTGTGACAAAGGTTCCCTTTATTCGTTGGATAATTAGGTCTGAATATCCTAATATGGAGACTTTGGTCACTCCTAGACTCTTAATCAGTTTGAGACCTAGTAGGAGGGCTTCATATTCTGCCATGTTATTTGTGCATCTGAAATTAAGCCTATATGCATGACCTAGAGCATGGTCATTTTGAGTATTGTGTATCCATACCCCTGCTCCTACTCCTAGCTTATTTACTGACCCATCAAATTCTAAATACCACAAGGTTTCTTGGTCTATGTTTGTTTTAGTGGATTTACAGATTTGTTCAGTGGGCAAGTCTAGTTTTGGTGATTCTTGTGACCTATTAGCAGACTCTGTTGTTTTGATTACATCAGTGATCTTTTGTTCTGAAACTGTGGATTGTTCATTCATATGCCTGGTTTCCTTTGTTTGTAGGAGATTAAGCTCAGTTTTGGGACATATATCAGCATTGTATAGTATGAAGGAGTCCATGTCTGAATGGATGGAGTAGATTGGGAAGTTTTGGGGCTTGTCTTGACTGCTGACCACATATTTCATGGGTGTCTCTCGGTACAGTCTCTTTGGCTGGCCAAAGACTGAAATTGTGGCATATGACATGTCTAGTTGCAAAGATCCTTGGAGTTTGGCACCCCAAGATCTTGATAGTAGCATACCATATTTACGTGGAATGTCAGCCACTACTACATCCATTATAATTGTTTTGGCTGGATATTGGATTAGGCATACACATAGGTCTTTGATCAGGCCTAAACATCTTACCTGGCTGGAATCAAATGAAAACAAATCTTTATAGGGTCTGGTGATGTCTAATCCAAGTTTTTCCATTACTGATTTGGGCATTAAGTTATGAGAGGCCCCTGAGTGAAACATGGCATTGTGTAATACTTTTTCATGAATGTTTAGGCTTACATAGAATGGAGGAGTCCCTCCATCCCCTGATTTGCCATTGACTTCTGAGCCAAAAATTAGCTCTGGTTGGTCATCCAGAATGTTAACTGCATCCCTATTTTCTGGTACTTGCAATGATCTATTAATTTGTTGTCTGAAGACCTCATGTTTGGCTAGTTCAGAAAGAGGAATTGCAATTTTTAGTTTGCCAATTTCTGTTTCCAGATTGAAAGGTTTTTCTATTTGAACTTTTACATTATGAGCAGCAAATTTCTCTTTTTCTACTGAATTTTGGGTGACCATGTCCTGATCAGGGATACTATTTTGGGGTCTGCTTGGGTTGGCTCTGTTTTCTAGAGGTATGCCCAAGATTTATGTTGGGAGAAGAGGTGTAGGTGTAGGTTTTACTGGAGGCTGTATATCAGATACATATTCCACTGTAACCTCTTTGTGGGGTTTTTTATCCGAGGAATCTGTTAAGACAACTTTATCATTAGATTTCTTGGGCAGTTTGTTGTTTGTTTTTTTGGTATTATTAGGTACATCTATGGTTCTACTTCTTAACTTGTACTGTTTGTGTACTTCATAGACTGTTGTGTCATAACCTTCTCTGAAATCAAATGACTTACCTGATTTTGCTTGGAATTGTTTGTAATCTTGGGCTTGTTGATCATCTTGTGTTAAGAATACTTGTTCTTCACTGTCCAAACCCATTAAATTGATGTGGGGATCTTCTATTTGTTCACTAGTGGTTGAGGCCTCTTCATAATTTACTTGAAATGGAGGTTTGATGTTTTGATCAAGACTAGTTCTCCCAGCATTTGGGTTTTGGTTTTTCCTAAAATTGGGATTTCTAGTGGTGTTGCTTGTTTGTCCTTCCCAAGAGGAATCTCTCTCCATGGTCTCAACTCTATCTCCCAACCTCTCCATACCCTTCATGAATGCATCTAGTTTTTGGTCAAAGGTTGAGGGTTCCTCTTTGAATGTTATTCTTCTCTCATTTTTTGCTCTGGTTCTCTTGGAAATCAGGTTTGCCTCTACACTTACAACTATATTCTACATGTCTGCAAGACTTGGGGGTGCTCTTTCTCTTAATTGATATGCCATGTCTGGGTCAAATCCATCAGGGAATTTGATCAAGCCCAGATCAGGAGGAGGTCTCAGGTTTTGAGGGATAGCATTATATACATTGTTGAACCTGGCACAGTAATCTTGAACTGTCTCTCGAGGACCCCTTTTCAAGTTATCATACTCTGTCAGTATGTGCAGGGAGTCTTTCTTCTTTTCCCATCTGTTTAAAAAACTTTGGTATAAGGCATCAGGATTGACTATAGAGTTTGCAGCTAGAGACCTAAACCAATTCCTTACCTCCCCTGTCAAGCTTTGCACAAAAATTTTCATTCTTACATCTTCGTCATCTATCTCATAGTTCTCAAAATAATCCTGCATCATCTTAGTGTGTTGCTAGGCTGTATAAGTGCTAGTACCATCAAAGTAAGTGATTTTTCCTTGATAGTCTTGGGGCATTGCCCCTGGATTTGCAGGCAGGACTAATGGAGCATATCTAGCCATATTTGCAGGGATAAAAGGGGCAGCAAGAAGGAGTGGAACAGCTGGAACAACAGGGATAACAGGAGTAAGGTGTGTTGGGGATGGAGGAGTGGGGAAACTACCTTGGGAAGTGGATGAAGAACTAGGATAAGTAGGGATAGTGTGAGGGTGAACTGATGCTTTGACTGGAGTAGGAATATAGCTCTGCTGATTTGGCTCTGTATCTGAATCTGAGAGCTCTCCCAGCTGTTCTTTCTTCTTTAAGATTTTGGGGATTAAATTAGGGTTTTCAAAGATAGATGGGGGATTAGGGTCGGGATTGGACCTAGTATAATGAGATTTCTTCTTTGGAGCTAGCTTCTGAGTTTTATTTCCTTGGTATCTTATGATAGGACTTTTTAAACAGGAAGCTTATTTCCTTTCACCTGGTAATTTGACATAAGGTCCCCAGTGGAGTCGCCATTGATGTTAACACTCAGGTTGTTCCCTACTTCCTAAAGGGAATACGACCGAGGTAACCACTGACCAATCTTTTAGCTACAGGTCCTAGCCTACCTGCAACCAGAGAGGGCTCTCTCTTTATAATTTAGCTTTGTTGATGAATGTTTTTAGGTTAGATATGGTGTGCTGCTTTGTTTTGAATTTGGTGGGTTGGTGAATCCAGACAGAACTGAGAATATAGATCATAGAACCATTTGGTCCATTGGGCAATGGAGTTGAGGTATTTGTGCTGTTGAAAGTAGATTTATGAAGGCAGAGTTTTGTTGCAGAGCCAGATAGGCATATGTGAAGCAAATTACCAGATTTTTTGATGAAATTATGGAATTAGTGAGTGAAAGGCAACTAAGAATCTTTCACTATGCTAATAAAGAAACATGAAAGTATTGCTTAAGAGCAGTTAAGAATTCTTAAACAATATTCACCATGAAAAAATTAGTTTAGACATGAGCAATTAAGAATTCATATCCATGGCTAATCCAGAAGAAAACATATTTAGAAATAGAAATTGAGCATAGGGTGTTCAAAACAAATCCTAGGCTATTCTTTTTCTTTACTTACTAAGATTATGAAAACATAAGAATTATGGAATACACAGAAAACACATACACAGTTCAGAGAAGCTTATTGCTTCAGCAAATGACACAGGAATTCTACAACTAAACAGGGTTATTCATTTCCATCTTCAGACAACATTAGAACTAGAAATCTCCATCAGCAATTTGTATTATCAAAATGTCTCTAGAATAAAATAGAGCTCTTCAAAAAGAATTACACTACAACCGACCCTCAATACGTTATCTGAGGGGACATATATACAAAAATAGGGTACAAAATATCTCTGCAGAGAGTTATTGTGCAAAACATTGCACCACCAACTCTCTTACAAAAAGTAAATGAAAACATAAATATAGCATTTAATGTTGAGATGGCAGCTATCTTTCTGTCAGGCAGATTTTGACTTTATGGCTCTGGAAAGTGGGTTGTAGATGTGCCTTTAACTCTACGTTAATTGAGCCTGCTGTCTGGGTGCATTGGTGAGTCACTTGTACGGATGCTTCCTGTACCTCTATGCTGATCTGTCTGCTGACCCGTACCGTGACTGAAAACTTTGATTTTTGTCAAAAAGGAAATAATCATAGTGGTATTATTTGGGCAAAATTTCCAGCATTTCTTGCCACCAATCAGCTGGAGGTAGCTGATGTCTCCTCATTTTCACTAGTGTTTCATCTGCCTCTGTATGTCTGTAGAAGTTTGGAGGCACCTCAAACAGATGATTTATTTCATGTTCAATAAAGAACATATTTTCTAACTTGTCATAGAGAGACTGCCCAGAGGGAGACCCTACTTCTTTTGAGGAGCTGCTAGATGTTGTTATCTGATTTTCAACATAATTGTTGATCCTTGTCATATACTGATTATATGACAGCAGCTGTCCTGTGCAAGTTTCTAGGCTTGGCAGTCCTTTATCCTGTAATATGGTCATCTTTTCCCTGAATTCATCAATCTCCACTTTCATTTCCTGACATTTTCTCTCCAGAGTTTAAGTAAAATTCCTTAAGGTCAATACCTTTTTGGCTATCAGGATTACATCTGTTCTGCTGCTTATCTCTAGAGCTGCTAGTTCCTCTCTAGTGCGATTATTGAGGAAATGTATCATTTTGGTGGCCTGCTCGGGCATTACTCCCAGTGTTGTCCTGGCTCTTTGTATTTCCACATCAGCCATACCTATCAACTCAATTTTCTCATAAATTGCCTGAATTGACCTCCATCGGTCCTGTATTGATTGGCCAATTTTGGCCCAAATAATCTTCTTTATTTCAGCTAGGGTTTTACCTAGCAGCAATTCTTTTTCCAGAGTTTTCACTTTGGCCTCTAAGGCCTTTATTTCTCTTTGCTTCTCTGCTAGTGTCATTTTTTATTTATCATAACTAGTCTCCAGCTTGGCCAGTCTATCCTTAGCATCATTTATTTCAGTGACCTCAGTCTCAAGCTCTTTAACAGCTTTCATCAAGTCCTCCATGCTCATGCTGGATTCTGCTGCTGCTGTTGCTTCTATTGTTGCTCCTGTTGTTGATGTAGCTGTGGTAGGTGCTGGAATAGCAGGAGGGGCTACTGCTGCTTGTGTGGGAGGGGCAGGTCCAAGAGTTGTTGATGTTTGAGGGGGCTGGGAGGCTGACTCCCCTTGCTTGTCCTACAGTGATTTCTCTAATTCTGCTTCCATTTGTAATATTCTTTGGTTCATTACCAGAAGCAACTCCATAGCATCATCTACTTGCTTTTCTTGTGCAAGTTCTTCTGTTTGAGGGTGAATGGTAGGAGGCAATTTTTCCTGCCTTCTTAGTGCAGCAATTTCATCCTCTTTCTTCTTCATGAGGGCTCTAACACCCTTTGGATCTTTCGGGTCATGTCCCACATCAATTATTATGTCTTCCAATGTCTTTATTCTATTGTCTTCTACAGAGGAAAACAACCTTTCAAAATCAAGTTGTCCGTTTGTGTTCTTCAGGTCTTCCTTTAACTGATGGGACAGCATTGCCCTGTCTGCAAGTGTTGCATACACCATTTCCCCAGTCTGTTTGTCCAGCTCAATCTGATCCATGGGGTGTATGTCTTTGGAAAAGACCTCAAGGTTTGTTCTGTAGTAATCTGCTGGGGTCTTGGGATGCGTGACTTTAGGCTTCAGATGGGTCAAGATCACTTTTTCTTCCTTCAGATCATAGGCAGCCATCAATCTTTGTTTTTTGGCTGGAGTTGTCTTCAAGAATTGCTCATAGAGCTGCACTCTCACCAATTCATTCCGTGCCTTGATCTCTATAAAGCCTTCTTTGACTGCAGCTGGTTTCTTGCCCTGTTGTCTTGAGGACGACACCTCTGTGGTGTGTTGTAGGGCTTGTTCTAGCTGAAATGAGCTAGTGGCAGTCTGCTGGCTTGTTTGCCTTTCTCTGTTGTGGCTTTCTGCCCGTTCTTCATTGATATCTCCTTCTTTTGTTTCAGGGTCAATCCTCATCCTCTTGGCCTCTGGTTGCTGTGATGACCCTGTTGGAGGTGTGACCTCCTCTCTGTCTCTCTTTTTTCCTCTCTCATCATTGAGAGGAGTTTGCAAAACTGGGATTTGGGGTTGTTCAGTTTGCTCTGAAGGGGCTTGCCGTGATTGTTGATCCTTTGATGTGCTGGGCTGCCCTGTCTCTACCTGTTGCTGTTCATCCATCTTTTCTTTTCCCTTTGCTATAGTTGTTGTTGCTGGAGCTTGTTGGGTGTCCTGTACAGCTGGAGCAGTAGAAGTGCCTTCTCCTACTTGGACTGGTTGTTTGAAGAAGACCTGTTGACAAGAATCCAAGTCAAGAGGTTTTTCCAGATCTTTCACAGTCTGCTCCATTTTTTCTTCCTGAGTCAATTCCTCTACTATTGATTCAGGTACCCATTCATCTTTTTTGGCAAAGTGTTGTATTTGTGGGTATGGGCAATGCTTATAGGCTAGCAGCCTATATTTGACCCTCCTAGCACTGATTAAACCTTTAGGGTCATAAGGGACCCACCAGAAGCTTCGTTTGAGTTTGAGCTGTTGCCCTAGTATTTGATCAGCTTCTTGCCAACCATCTTTCTTATTCATGACGAATGGGCCTAGGTGGTCTCTGAACTTTAGGTTGGCTTTCTTCTTGGCACTGTGGAAGTGTGTAAGATCAGAGTTTATGAGTTGTCTATAGTATTCCAGGGCAAACAACCTCATAGGCACATATTTGAGGAGCCTGTAGGGACAGAGCTCACAACCATAGATTCTGATAACTGTGTGATTTTGGTACAAGTACCAATCACCTATTTTGTAGCTCCTGGATAGCTGCAAGATTTTCTGCATATCCTTGGACAATCTGATAGGAGGGATCCTCTTTAAGAGGCATGTGACTGGAAACACAAACTGGTCAATAAATTCACAGTATGAGTAGGGAGAGTTCTGGACTTGGTGGAAGACTGAAGACCAAAAGATGACAAACCTCCTTTCTCCCTATGAGTCTAGCTTCTTGATTGGGCACTGGAAGCAATCTATCTGGTAATACATGAACAGGTGATAGATGTATGATGAATACTTAAATATTGCCTCCCTCTTCAACCTTGACAATTGGTCATGTATCTTGTTGGCAATGTGTTACACTGAAATTTGTCACCTTGACTATCTGCAGTTTATATGGCCTCATCAATAGCCATATTGTCCTCTTTGTCAAGCCCCATACCTCTGCTCTTCATGTCAAAACTTCAAA
>APFE030492854.1:248608-263157 GCA_000404065.3 Pinus taeda | reverse complement strand
ATGAATGCATTCAAGTGTTGGTTCTGAAATGTTGTTGTTTAAAACTGAAACTTAGATTAGTTGTTTGTAAAGTTATTACATGCATTTCACATCTGAATAGATTGTACCTTATCACTTGGAATTACAACATAAGAAAGTCTTGGTTTTGTCACTTAGGTTTCCAAGTAGTTTTCCTATGAGATATATTGTTGAATGTATGAAGAGATGATGTAAGAAAAGCACCTAGTAGTTGTCTTGTTAATCAATTTGCAGCAATTGATAGAGCCAAGTGTTGCCTCTATAGGTAGTATAAGATAAACATAGAAAATTTACTTCCTTTTATGGTTATCTCCATTGGGATATATATATAAAGAGTCTTGTGCAGGGAAGCCTCCCTTGTGGTGATAAGATAAACCTTGAAGAGTGTTATTTGCTAAGTTGCACTAGGAAAAACCTGAAGACCCCATGGCCCAATGTACAGGACACTCATCATTTTTTTTTCAGAAGACCAGCAGTCACCATGCACTTGTTCACCATTTCTCTCTCCTCTCTATTCTTCTCCCTCAAATTTCACAACCCTGTGGGGAATTGTATTAAATGTCACTAGTATGAAGACCTTTTATAAAGGGCCTAGACAACTTGGGACTCGATCGCCAAGTGAGTACACTCTAGAGTGTTTTTTCACCTAGCTAATTATTCTTGCTTTTCAATAATGAATAATTAACTAAGTTTTTTCAATCACCTACCTCCAAAGCTAGAGTGGCAGCTTTGATGATTGAGCCCTGGGTCCATCCTAATGCCTAGAGTTGATGTTTATTACCATACTAGGACATATCCAAAGTGTCATGAAATTTGATTAGGAATTTTTTAATTTATTAAAAATTCTGCCAAAATGGGATTGTTAATTAAATTGTTCAAATTTTTTTAAATAAATGAGCCTAAAAGATGTTGGGGCCTGGGGGCTCATAAGTACTTAAAAAATATGCTCTCCACACCAAAATTCTTTTAGAGTCCATTTTGAGGGTCAAAAGATGACTTATGGCCCCTCAAAATCCAATTTTCCTATTTTAGTGGTATAAAGTGGTGACAAAAATTGAAAAAAATAACAAATGGTGCACAAAATAAATATGTCACCAATTGGAAATGATGTTGAAAAACAAAGTGAATTAAAAAACTAAGTTAATGATGACTTGGATAGCCACATAAGAGGGCCAAATCTCAGTGCCAAGTGGAGGGGTGAATTTGTACTTGCTACAATAGATTGGGGTGACCAAATCCCACCAAATGTGGTCCATGTTCAGTTAGAAAGAGGGCCGAGTCCATAAAGTTGAGTGCTGGCAATCAAAGGGCAGTAAAAATGGGATTTAACTCCCCCGATCTAGCCATATTTTAACACATAACTAGTGGCCATCTATTACAACCCACGCAGGGCAGCCAATAAACTCCACGCACAACCGTGTACATATGTCATTTATTGGAGGATTATTCATAGTAGTTAAGCACAGGTTTTGAGGGAGTTTGTCTTCCATTCTCTACACTCATCTCATATGTGGCTAGAATCTACTCCAATGCACATATCTCAAGAAGAATATGCTGCTAGCAGAGGAGATGCTACAACAGTTTGAATTCACACTTGGGAAGCCCTTGTGCCACATGGAGAATTCAACCCTCATTAGGATTTCCACTGCCATGCCACTTGCTAGATCACTTCTTCATTGGGATTTTCTCCCAAATATGCATAAATAAACCCACAGACCTCTCATTCTCTCATAGTTGGGAAGCTAATGCTTGGGTATATGCTGTGATTTTATTATTGCACATGATAATAAATAAAAGTCTTTGAAGGTTTTATCTTAGCATGATGTTGGTGATCTTTTCTTGATGCAAGGTATATTTGTGTTTTTTTGAATTGTTTTTGCTGCAATTCTTTTGGTCGAGCAAGGTCCAAATAGGGGCAGTATTGCCTAGGAAGAGGTAGACAAGTATTTGACTATCCTCTAATAGTAGTGCAAATTTGAATAAATTTCATTGTGTGTTTGTGAATAACACAAGTTATTTTTTTCTCTTTTCCAAATCTATTCCTTGAGTTTATTAATTGTTGGATGCAAGTATCTTAAGTGAAGCACAGGTTACTTTTGAAGATTCAAGGTTTGGTGAAATTGTTGGTCATATCAACCAACCTTGAAGAGCTAATGAAGTCATGATCCTGCCACCATTAGGGGCAGCCAAATACATCCAAAAGGAGGACATTAAATCTAAAAAATTCTTACCTCAAAATTCTAAATATTTTCTCTTGGTTACCTTATTTATGGATTCATTGAAAATTTAAGCTATTTGAAGGCTATTTAGCGGCTGACCTAAAGGCCACAAATCAGCCAAGAAGTTTTGGTTTAACCCAACATTTATTGGCTGCCATAGGGTATTGTTTTATTCAAGTTTTAGTATAGTTAATTTGTTATTTTTTTCTAATTGAGTTTGATCACTAATCTAGTGGATGCCCAAGCTTGGCCTCTTTCACATTGGATTTTGCTAACATTTTTTGCAGGTATCAAGTGCCTCCTAAAGCTGATCTGTCTCTCCTCTTTTGGATTGATATTGGGCAGCAAGGAACTTACTTCTTGGCAGATTTCCTTTACCTAAGAAAGATGAATTTTGTTGCATTTGAGTGTCCAGATTTTCCCTTTTTTGGATTGATAAATGGTAGTTGTACTAGAAGACCTAAAAATTCATTTTGAGATGATTTTGGGGCAGCTTTTGAAAGGGAAAGAACATTTATGGATTTGGACAACAAGGACAAGCAAACTCTTTAACTATTAGACCCTTTCATTGTACCTTCCATAGTGGTTCTACATTCCAAGGATTCTTCATGGATTCCCTATTTTGTAACTCATTTAGACTTCTCTTCTCATCCATAAAGGGAGTTCTAAGTTTTGTTGGGTTTTGATCTTATCATTGAGTGAAAGATCAAGCCAAACTTTGTAACTATTTCCAATTAACATCTAGTTTGATTTTTTAATCACTTCTAACAATTGGAAGGAGGTATCTCTCCCTTTTGAGGGATCATTTGTAAAATTCCTCCAAAAAAACTTCCTTTCCATCCCTCATTTCATAAGAGGGAATGAATATAATACAGAGGCACTTGTTCTTGGGAGCTTGGTGACCTTTTCTCCTTGGCATCCCACTCTTCCTCATTTGCGGAAGGTCTCCATGTGATTGATTGAGTGGTTTGGCTTTGTCACTTAACACTAAGTAGATTAAATGAACACTAATTACTTTCATTTTCATTCTCTTTTTTTCTTTCATTTCATGCATTGTAGTTCATGTGCTCTAAACTTCACATGCAAAATACTTAGATGAGTCTTGTGAACTATTTTAATTTATTTTGAACATTCCATTTTCTTATAGTTTGTATCTTGCTTTATTGCAATTCCAAATCCATTTGCTTATTTGCATAAGTTTCTCTTCTTCCTTTAATAAAGGCATCATTTATTTATTGAGGCATCTTTATCACTAGTTTGACAATGGCAAATCCTTTCATCTCTTTTTGAAAAATTAGTAGATTTGAATTTTTTTTCACTTAGAGGAAATTAACCTCTAGCTTAATTGGTTGTATAGTTTTATAGGGCTCCTCTTCACCCATTTATTTTCCAAGCTTGGAAATGGTAAACACTCAAATTGCTAAATTAGTTTGGGCATGCCCAATGTTGGATCTACTTGCGAGTGGGTTGACTTGAAAAATTAGTTGGATACTCATTAATGAAGCTAAGCTTCTCCATGTTGGATCTCCTTGCAACCATCCTTATATTTTCTTGGATAAAGTTTTGGATCCTCTACCCTCAGTTCAGTTAAGAACCGGAAAGAGCCAACTAGAAACTATGTCTAATGGGAGGAAAAGGTTCCAAGGTATTTTCCAATGTTAAAGGATACAATAATTGTCTCAGATAATCACAAAATTCTTCTGCTAGAAGTGGTTAGCTAATAGAATGTTTGAAATTCCTCTACCCTAGGATAAAATAACGCTAACCTAGCAATAGAATGTTAGGGCTTATAATAATCCATTCATTAACAATACTGGAAAATAACTCTACACACAGAAAGTTTAGGGGATTCCATCAGTTGTTCACATAATGTGTATAAATAGCATGGATAATGTCAAAGTTGGTGAGGGTAATCTCAGATGGATCAACTAACCTTTGTGCTGCATCTTTATAAGCCACGCAGATTTGTCCCACTGCCTCCCCAACCCATGCACTTTCCTTCTCTCTTGCCACCGATAGCTTCAATCTACGGATGATCTAGTATTGCTGGCCCTTTTTCGTTCCCACCACGTCTTTTTTTGTTTCTGGTTATCCTCCCAATTCCCCTACTTCCACCTTTTTTCCTATTCCAAATTGAGGTTTTCCTAGAGCAAATGATTTATGGTCAGCATATTGAATATGGGAGCGAGATCCATAGGTTCCAGCACTGGCCCTTTTTTGTTCTCACTGCGTCTTTTTCTGGTTATCCACCAAATTCCCCTCCTTCCGCCTTTTTTCCTATTTCGAAATTCGGAGCGAATCGGGGTTTTCTGGCACGAATGATCTATGGTCAGTGCATCGAACATGGGAGTGATATCCATTGGTTTTAGCGCTAGCCCTTGGTTCCCATCACGTCTTTTTTAGGTTATCCTCCCAATTCCCCTCCTTCCGCCTTTTTTCCTATTTGAAATTGGGGTTTTCTGGAGTGAATGATCTATGGTTAGCGCATTGAACATGGGAATGAGGGCCATAGGTTCCAGCGTAGTTAGGGCAAGCCAAAAAAAAAAACCTATTTATTGGCCATGTATATTTATTTCTTGAAATTACAATAATGCCTAGTAAATACATAAATAAATATATATACATATTCATCATCTCCAATTAACAACTACACATTAAGCAAGTTAATGCACTCCTATATGGATAAAAATTCTTATTATCTTTCATGAGTTTCTTCAAAGATTTAACATATTATTCATCAACTTTGGATATTCATCATCTCCAATTAACAAATATACATTAGGCAAGTTCTTGCACTCTTATATCGATAACATGCTTATTATTTTTCATGAGTTTCATTCAATATTTAACATATTATTCATCAACTTTGGATTGGGCGAAGATGAATTCTAGTATATTACCAAGTGTACGTTTTTTCTTCAATTGTAGTTTTTACTTTCATGATTAATTTGGTTGTAGTTTTTACTTCCACGATTAATTTAGTCTAAGTTCTCTAGGTAGTCATTAATGATCTATTCGGTGCTATGTGGGGGTTTTATTGTTCAACGAATCTGAAGTATCTATGTTACATTGGGATCTAGTGACCTTGCCAAAAAACCCTAGCAAACATCTTTGGAACCATCTACTAGCACTAGTTGAACTTGAGATTTCCCAAAAACTGAAAGGAACAAATAAGGGTTGCTTTTCCAATCCACTCATAACCTTATCTACTTTGGTGATGAAGGGAAACCAACTATAAGATATCAAACACCTTCCCTCATGCATAGTGTGCATAAAGGCTCTACCCCTGTAAAGGTTTGAACATGTGTTTTTTACATTGTAGTGCCCATAGTTGTACCATTTATACTTTACTCCCGTCTCTTTGGGAGGAATATATCACTTAGGCATCATTTTAGGATTTATTGATTTATGCAATAATTATTTTAGTCATTATTGACTTAGGTTGGAAATGCCATAGTGTTTTTTTCCAATAAGAAAAAAATATCATTTGTGTATTAATATTAATGCAAAGGTGTAATTTAGATCATCTAACATATATTAAATATACTTCACATGTATGACATGGTAGTATAATATGTTCAACATCTAATGTTCTGTAAATATCGAAATCTCCATAGGATTCAAACAATTTCACGAGAGTCTACTACCGCTATGTTCCTAATGTACATTCAAACTAGATAAGCAACTTGATATCCACGTTGAAAACTAGTATCCAAAATTCAATAGATATGACCCTAATAATCAGAAGTGTAGATCTGCATGAAAAGTTAAGACTTCAACTTGGGTTCAATCATTATCATAAGAGTGTCACAACAATGGTGGAGAATTTCATAACTGAAAATGCAAATAGCTAACATGAAAATTAGAATGGTTAAAATAATGGAATAAGAAATAAGACTATAACAATTCCGTAGATGACTTTAATAAAAAAGTGTTATCATTGTTGTGTATTGCAGGTGCTAGGAGAGGCCATGGAAACAAATGAATTTATTTCCAATGAAGACACACAACATGATTTAGGGCATTAGGTACTTAAATATTACATTAATTTATGAAATATAATAAAATGAAATTTAGTTTTTGATCCTTGTTTTCCTATACCTAGTAACTTATATAATTTATTATTCAAACTTGAAAAAAAATAATGCATGTCGTTGATTATTTTAGGTGGAAAATGTGTTTGCAACAAATACAAATTTGAACCCTTTTACTGTAAAACAACCAAAATATGTACACAAGGGTGGGCCCCATACTGTTAAAGCACATCGTATGAGAAAGTGGGTGGAAGAAGATATGACAATTGAGTCTACAAATACAATAGAAATTGGTGGAAATGAACAAGAGGTTAGTCATGATGATAATACATGGAATGAATACTTTGATACAATTGTTATACTTTGTGGGTGTTATAAATAAGTTCAACGATAAATTAATGGACAATATAAGTACATTATATAGTCTAATCTCTAACCTTGGAAAAAATAATGCATGTATAAATTATTTTAGGTTGGCAATGGAATTAGAACAAATGAGGAGTTTAGTCATTTTGATAGACCAATACAAATACCTGCATATGGACGTGGCCTACACCGTACAATTAAATCACTCAAAAAGAAATGGGTGGAAGGGGATATGACAATGGAGTTTGTAAATGCAATAGAAAATCAACACAATGAACAAGAGGTTGGTCATGATGATACTACATGCATGGATGAATACTTTGACACAATTGTTGTTTTTGGATGTTCCTAAGGTAGAAAATCTAAGAATATGAAATTGATGTGGCTTGTTTTTAAAATAATGTGTTCAAAAATAATAGTTTTAATTTATTGTATATATGTATAATATTTTTTTGTTGAGTAATTTATTGCATATAGCTTTGAAATGGATCCATGTTTTATACAGTAATTGCTATCTAACATTAAATAATGGTTGCATTTAATTGTAGGTAAACGATGTTGATGATACACCTACTAATGATCAAGATCCAACTAGACCATTAAGAATTCAACGAGATGATCCAATTCATCCTTTAAACCATAATAGGAGAAGAAGAGAAGCATTGAAGAGAGCACTACCATGTGAAAAATTTGAGGAATTGATGAAATTAGCATACACTAATGACATGCCATCCACTACTTAGAGTAGAGATGTTGATGGAAATGTAATGCATGAAGAAGGATTGAACGAAATGCACACAAGTTTCTTTCGGGATGGAAACAATGATGAGGGTGATGATCCTATGCATAATAATGATGATGTTGATATAGAGGGAAATTACCACCAACATAATTATGATGATATCAACATCAATGAATCAATTAAGCAAGAAGCAAAGACAGTGGTGTTCAAATCGGGTGCAAGTAAAACATCCAAGCTTTCATGTACATTAATATCATTGGAAATCAAGTCATTATTGGGTTGGTCAGACAAGAGCTTCACTACCTTACTAAAGTAATTTGAATTATTTTTCTAGTTTTGCACTGTCAATTTGTGTCCTCAATTAGAATATAAGTACTAACTTCATTTAATTTAATTTTAGGTGGATTTTACATTATGGTATATAAACAATGTTATAAATGAAATTTCTAACATGTGGGTTTGAAAAAAAAACTTACAGGGCTCTAAAGGATAAAATATTCCCTGAAGATAATGTGTTGCCATCAACTTGTAGAGAAGCGCATCAATTGTTAGTCAAGTTGCGGATTGAATATAAGAAAATTCATGTGTGTAAAAATGATTGCATCTTATATAGAGATGAACATAAAGACAATGACGAATGCCCTTTTTGCAAAGAGAAAAGATATCGTATAGATGTACAAGGTTCTGCAGTTCCAAATAAGGTTTTATGACACATGCCAATTATTCCTAGACTACAACAGATCTTTTGTTGTAAATCTCTTGCACAATTGATGGATTTGCATGCAAAGAATAGGAGTAAAGATGGATTCATGTGAATTCATGTGGACTCCAAAGCAATGAAACATATAGAGGAAAAATGGCCAAGAAAATTAAAAAATGAACCTCGCAGTATTAGGTTAGGACTTGCAATGGATGGAGTGTGCCCTTTCCCTTTCCTAAGCTCAAATTATAGTGTTTGGCCAGTTGGGCTGATAGTATACAATATTCCCCCATGGATGAGTTTTAGAAAGGAACACCTAATGCTAACTCACCGTTCCAAGAAAACATGAAGTGAAAAAAATGGATGTTTACATTGCACTTTTTATTGATGAGATGCAATTTTTATGGAAAGGCATAAGAATGTATGACATATCACGTCCTCCATCAAATAGGTCCTTCATGTTTTATGGCATACTATGATGGACAATTCATGATTTCCGAGGACTTGGCGTTTGTTCTGGTAAGAGATCAAATAATTTGCACATTCGTAGTACATCATAATTTATTTTCAATTCAAGTTGTATATAAGTATTACATTATTATTGTTTTCTTATGTAAGCTAGTTATTGATTATAGGGCTACAAACAAAAGGGGTTTTTGCATGTCCAAGATGTGCAGAACAATTTTAGGGTTGATATTCTAAAGATCTACACAAAGTTATTTATGCAAACAATAGGGTTTTCCTACCACCTGAACATAAGTTCAGAAATAGCCTAAAGAATCAATTTGATGGAAAAATTGAAAATAAATCTCCTCCCAAGGTTATGGGTCCAGTTGATTGGCTTAAAATGTATGGAGATGCTGAATCAAAAGCTTGGAACCATTTTTTTCATCATTATCATTCAATTGAGGAACCATAACAAGTCATGGTTGAAATGCCAAAAGGAATGAAAAGGAAATCCATATTTTATGATCTCCCTTATTGGAAGGATATATTAATATCTGATTTATTAGATCCTATGCATGTTTTAAAAAATGTCCCTGATTCTATTTTTCGACATATATCTAGCAAAGATAAAGACACTTTATCATCAAGGAGGGATATTGCTCTTTCACGTACCAAATTTGATAGAAGACATTTGTGGCCAAGTAAGGAAAATGAATCATATGCAGAAGCTCCATGGATACTAAAAAGGAAAGAGTTAGATCAACCAAAAAATGTTATTCGATCAATAAGAACACCCACTGGATATGGATCATCATTGAATAAATATTTTACAATAGAGGGACATATCACAGGATTCAAAACACATGATTATCTCAATTTTATGAAGGTATTAACATCGTTTAATTGTTATTCTTATCATTTACTTACTAAAAATTATTTTGATATATCATGATAAATCAATACTAATGAACTATAATAATTTGGTTTGATAGCATATCATGCCACTAGCAATAAGAGGGATTCATGCCTTACAATTGACTTGAGGAATGCCATATGTTGATTATCAGCCTTTACAAGGTATGTGGTCACTTGATATTTACAAGGTTTTACGTGGTATGAAATGTTCCTCTATATGATACAATGATATATTATATCTCATTCTAAATGTCACTAAAAATTCGTACTAACTTAATGACAATATCTAATTAGGTGGGTGACCTCTAAAGAGCTCCATGAGTCTAAAGTGCCAATATGGAAGAAAGAAATCACAGAAATTGTATGTGTATTTGAAAAGGAGCTCCCTACAAGTTTCATGGACCTACAGGTCCATTTACTTATACATCTAGTTGATGACATTGAAGTGGCAGGTATTGTTTCAACAAGATGGATGTTTTTCTTTGAGAGATACATGAAAACCCTAAAAAGATATGTCCTGTAGAAGGCACAACCAGAGGGTTGCATGTCTGAAGGGTATGTACTAAATGAATCATTTTTCTTCCTATGTGAATTCCTCGGTAAATATTTTGAAGATGGTGCACAATTTTGGGATCGAGAATGTGCATTTGATATTATAGATGGAGAAAAGCCTCAAACTAAAGGTGTTCAAAAAGTAATTGGTATGTAAAATATTCATTATTATAGCTATTTTAGAATCATTTACTAAATCATTTTGGGCTTCCCGAATTGAAAGAATAATAATTTAAGTTTGAATTATACATGTTGATTTTTAACAGGTGTTGATGAAAGTGTCGTTCTCAACAAGTTTGTCCTCTACCAAATGGAATTCATGAATAAATGGATTGATATGTATGATATAAAAAGGAAGGAAGTGCTAGAAGCAAGGAAACAATTTAAGATATCAAACCCAAGGAATACCCCACTTCTCACTGATATTTCCGGTCAATGGGGAAAAGAATGCCTAATAGAATGGATTTCTAAACAAATTCAAAACCAAATAGATGAGGAAGGAATAGATGCAAACATAATAGAAGATGAGATCAACATGTGCAGAAGATGTGAAAAAAAGGTAAATTTTGAATTATTACAAAATGTTGCTTGAATACATTAATCACACTATTAACTATTTAATTATGCACAATAATATTTATTTTCACTCAAGTAAATGGCTTGTCACAGGTGAGGAAGTATCCTGCAATGTGGGCATACGGTCATCATTATTGTACAAAAAGAGTAGATGAAAAAAGACGATCCTTCGATTGTGGGGTCATGGTTGATTTCAAGCAATCAAGTCGAGCAAGTTCAAAATATAAAAATGTTATTGAAGAGAATCTTCAAGATGTTGGAAAAATACAAGAAATTATTGAGTTAGATTACCGCTCTTTCAAATGTAGTATTTTTAAATGTAAATGGTATGAAGCATTTAACAGGACACAGATACATGATATCCATAGTGGATTTTTTTCTATAGATTCATCAAAATACCAACCACAAGATAAGGAGCCTTATGTTCTACCAATTCACTGTGAGCAAGCATTTTTTCACTAAAACAATATAAGAAATATAAGAAATAATGGTCTTATGCAATTTTTTAATTCATTTTTTATTGTGGATATATACATTCTCATTGATAATAAAATTTGATACCACTAGAGATCTAATATATTTATCTTCTTCACATGTAGGTCTTTTCTATGAAGATATTTTGGATCCAAAATGGATATTTGTCATTCATTATGATCCAAGATTAAGGCATATATTTGAAGATGCCTCAATCAATACAGAGAAAAGTAATGATGACCAACCAAATATAGTTCAAGAATCGGGGAACATAGAACAAATTGGCATCAATGATGATGTTCAGCCAGAAGACTGTGAACTAAATGATGGTGACAACATTCCTTTAGCAGTATGGAGAAGCGGGGCTAGAGGTGTATTTTCACAAAATGATAAATTAGATGAGGCAATTAACCATGAAAACCAACAATTTCCAAAGGCAAATGATCTTATAGAAGAAGGCAATATTGATGATATACAAAATGAAGATCAAATTAATAGATCTGGTAACGCTGATATTTTTTATCTAGAAACAACTTTTATTGATATAGAATATGACGAAGGTGAAGATGAGGATGATCACAATATGACTTAAGCAGAATGGTTTAGGAAGAGTAATATTAATTGCCTACAAGAACATATGAACATTGACAAGGAAGCATTGGAAGACATAGATGCAAATGATAACATAAATGAAGACTTCTAGATAATTTACAGGGTACGTAATTCATATTTAAATAAGGACAATTATTTTGTCCCATTTTGAAATGATTCATTGTTATTTGGTTGTAATAGTCATTTAATTACCATGTTCAGAACTCATAATATAAATTGGTGTTTTGAATATTCTTATAGGTATACTCATTACTTGATGCAATTAATGTCATTAAAATGTATGTTAGTTAATATGGTTTGTTGGTTGGAAATAACAAGCTCAATTAGTTAGATAAGAGTTATTATGGTTAGTTTCATCTATTAGTTGAAAATGGTTAGAAATGATATGAAGTTATGACCGAGACAAAATGAAAATAATTTATGTGTGTATAAATTGTCACATATTGTGCATATAGACAAATATAACTTAACACACAAATATAACTTGTTAAGTTGAATTTATGGAATTAATTAACACAAATATACTAAACTACACTACAGTAAAAATTCGAATTATTAAGGATATTTGGATGGGTAATGAAGGTGAATTCAAATTGTCTAATGAGTTTATTCATTTTTGCGATCAATAATAACTTTCCCACATGCAGGTAATATTTTCCCCATATAGGGAATGCCTGATGGAATAGGGTCCCTATCATTGTATTGTTGTCGTCGTTATCATCATTTAATCATCATCCTCATTGCCATTGTCATCGTCATCATATTCAACATCACCACCACTATCATAGGTCACTTTTTGATCAGGATTATCATCGTATCTTCCTTGGTTTCTAATATATATATGATGATGACGATGATGATGATGATGATGAGAAAAAAAAATCATTGGTCATAAAAGGTTAACATACATAGACTATCTTTAAAGGTAGATCAAATTATTTTTTTGCACACTTCCAAAACATATGGTTTCTATTCCAAGGTAGATATTGAACACATTGATGAAGCCAACTTTGTCTTGGATGTATCATCCAAGCATTCTTTATATTTACAAGTTCACCTCTCATTTTCATTGTTTTTTAAAATGTTAAAGATTTTCACACATGATATACTGAATACTTAATGGATAATACAAATAGTTTCCACGATTGATATTATTCTACTTATATGCTCCTTGTAACTGAACAAAATTATTAATTTTGTCTTGAGAATTAGACTTGTAGCACAAAGAACATGGTTGGGAATCATTTAATGGCTATATCAATTCACAACTAGTAACAATTTTTTTTGCTTTCTCCTTAAGTTTTGCAACCCAATTTGACTTAAACATGCTTAATAGTGAAAAGCCACTTGTCAATACTTCAAGTTTTACAAAATTCCTATAAACAACTATCTCTACTTGGTAATCTAAAAAATGTCAACAAATTCACAATCTCATATATTGGTTAGAAGAGGTCATCGCCAAAGTGAATCAAATAACAAGAATGATCTATGTCTACTAAAACCTATAATCACATTGTCTCCCTAATAGCAACTAAAAACTTCTATACCCAGTTGTTGAACTTTTGCAACCAACTATAAACCTTAAACAAGAAGTTGTTTTCTAATGAGGATTATTGCCATGTCTTCCTTGGTTTTACGAGGAAAAGGAAATAAAATTTCATTGGTTATCAAAGGTAAACCAAATTAATATTTGCATAATTCCAAAACCAAGGGTTTCGTATCCAAAGTAGATCCTAAGCACATCAATGAAACCAATTTTGTTTTTATGTATCATCCAAACATTATGTATAATTACATACTCACCTCTAATCCATTGTTTCTAAAAATGTTGAATATTTTCATACATGATATCCTGAATAGTTGGACAATACAAATAGCTTCCATCACTATTCTTCCATTTATATGGTTTTTGTAACTTGTTTGAAAGCTCAATTTTGTCCCAACAATTAGACTTGTAGTACAAACAACATGGTTAATATATTTGATTCGACCAAAAACTAGTTATGTTAGGTCCCTATAATACTAGTGATTACCCCATTACTATTGTATTTGTATCCCTTATTAATATTGTTGTGCCCCTATTGTCCCCATATTGTTATTACTGTGCTCCATAGAATCCCTATATTGTTATTTTTGTGCCTTTATATTGTTATTGTTAGGTCAGCTGGGTTATATTGTGACTCCTTAGACTCCTATATATAGAAAGGGGGTTTTGTCATTTGAATAATCAAAGAATAATTCTTTTTTGTAATATAAAGGAGGTTGCCCCCTTGAAGAGGCTGAATTATAAGGTGTTGATCTATATTTTCTATCTTTTTGTGAGTTGGTTTCATAACATTTGGTATCAGAGCTTTGGATTCTAGGATTTTGCTGCTCTAAATAGGTCATCGTGGCATGTTCGCTATAAATTTTTTCTGCAACCTTTCAGAAGCAAAAAACAAAACCCATTTGAGATGAAATCACACTGAACCTTGGGTCCGAATTTCAGAGCTTTTCGCGCTATATTTCTGGAGATGTGATCTAAGGAAGCAGACTCCTAAATTACATTCCAAACAGGTGTCCTAGGGAAAATCGTCATAACTTTCTCTCTGAGCATCAGATTGAAGTTTCATAAGAAGGTACAGAAAGAGGAAGAACTGTAGTTTCCTATACATATTTTTCAGAGCCAAAGGTCGAAATAGGGACACGTGGCATGTCATACAAGTTCGCTCTACTGAACTAGTCTATAATCAAGTCACTGTAGGAGATTTGGCATAACTCTTCCTTGGAGAATCCAATTTGGATAAAATTGGTGGCATTGGAAAGAGGACACAGAGGGTAACTGATGCCCCAAGGAAAGAAAATGCAAACACCTAGTAAGCAACCTGAAATCTCTAGCATGACTCATGAAGAAG
>APFE030492854.1:230567-244805 GCA_000404065.3 Pinus taeda | reverse complement strand
TTTGTCATTTGAATAATCAAAGAATCATTCATTTGTGTAATGTAAAGGAGGTTTCCCCCTCGAAGAGGCTGAATTATAAGGCATTGATCTATCTTTTCTATCTCTCTGTGAGCTAGTTTCATAACAAGTTACTACCAAAAATCAACCAAAAAAATATTACTGCATAAAAATAGAATTTTAAAAAAAAAATCCCAAATTAAAATAAATAAATTATCAACTTTTTTTTACCAAAATTTAATGATTTTTTTAGTGCTAATACTAACATCACCATTACAACAAGATATTTTTCTAGTGCTAATACTGCCATTACAACAAGATATAAGAGGGATATAATTCAAAAAGTTTAATAATAATATGTATATATAAGATGGTCTTCAAACTGGTGAATTCATGAAAATCAATGGGACTACAATCAAAATAATCGTATGTTATTTACTTTTTTACATAGATTGACAAAATAATTGCATAAATCAATTTTTTTAAACCAAAATTTAACAAAAACTTTGCTGGTGCTAACATTAGAACCACCATTACAACAAGATATCTTTCTAGTGTTGACAACACCATTATAGTAAGATACCTCAGGAGAGACATATGTAAAAAGTATGATAGTAATACATATCCAGAAGATGGTATTGAAACTAGTAATTGTTCACGAATCCATAAGATTGTAAGGTCATTCTCATTATCATAATCATTGTCATCATCATCACCATCATCATTGTCATCGTTATTACCATCATTACATTATCATCATAATCACCATTCATGCCATCATCATCAGCTCCATCATCATCCTCGTCATCATCATCATTATGGACATTGTTTGCAATTGTTCATAATTATAGATGTTGTAAGAGATATCATCAACCCAAAAAATGTGATCAATGCTAGAAAAGGGTTGTTTAGGACACATTGATATACGTAAGAGAAATAACAACCCTATTCTTGAGAGATGATCAATGATGATCATCATCACCACTGTTATCATCATCATTGTCATTTTTATCATCCCCATCATCATCATTAATGTAATTTATATCATCATTGTTGTCATCGTCATCATGGACATCATCATCATTCATGCCATTATTGTTTTTGATGATGACCTAGATGAAAATGATGATAAAGATGATGATGATGACAAGGATGATGACACCAAAGATAATGCTTATGATTATAACAATGACAACATCTAAAAATTGGGAAGATTTGCCAAGGTCATTAGCATTGTCATCATCATCATTGACATTGTAAACACTATCATCTTTATCATCATAATCATAATTCATGTCATGCCATCATCTTCATTTTCATCATTGTCAATATTATTGACATTGTCATCAATTGTTCATAATTGTCAATGTCATAAGGAATATCATCAATGTAGAAAATATGATGAGTGTTGGAAAATGGATGCAAAAGCGAACATAGAAATGGGGGCAACAATAGAAGTAAAATTGGATGAAAAGTGGATGCAACATAAGTAGATGCACAACAACATGAAAAACCTGACATAAAAGTGGATGCAAAAGCAGATGTAGTTGTCAATGCAAACTTGGATGCAAACATGAATGTAAAGTGGAAGCAAACATGGGTCCAATGGTAGGTGTAAAACTTGGCACAAATTTTGGTGAAACAAATGTGGATGCAACAACGGACGCAAAAAAGGACACAAAGTTAGATGCAAAAAAGAGACAAACATGGGTAGAAAATAAGATGAAAAAGGGATGTAAACATGGACACAAACATGGGTGCAACAGTGGACACAAAATTAGATCAAAAATGGGTGCAACAAAAGTTGATGCAATAGGGGATGCAAATACAAAATATTCGATGCAAACTTGAACACAAAAGAGGGTGCAAATGTGGATGCAAAAGTGGAAGAAATGTGGTTGCAATGGTAGGTGCAAGGTATTGTGCAACAAAAGGAGATGTAACAATAGACAAAAAAATGTGCAAAATAATATGCAAAAATGGATGTAAAAGTGGAAGCAAACATTGATGCAATAGGTGAAATACAATTGGATGCAAAAAATGGATACAATGGAAGTAGATGCAAAAGTAGATACAAATTGAGATGCAAAACCCAATTCATAAACCTGACACAAAAGTGGATGCAAAAAAGAGATGCAACATTTGATGAAAATATTTGATGCAAAAGAGGATGTGAACATGGATGCAAAATTGGAAGCAAACGTGGGTACAACAGTAAGTGCAAAACATGGTGAAAATTGTGGCACAACAAAAGTGGATGTAAAAGTGGATTTAATGATAGATGCAAAAAAGGAATCAAACTATGATGCAAATGAAGATGTAAAAAGGGATGCAAAAAGTGGACTTTAAAATGGGTGCAACAATGGATGCAAAATTGTATGCAAAAGTGGATGCAATAGAAAATGAGACACAAAACCCGATGCAAATCCTGATCCAAAAGTGGATACAAAAAGGGATGCAAAAATAGATGTAAAAGTTTATGAAAACCTAGACGCAAATGAGGATGCAAACGTGGATGCAAAATTATAATCAAAAGTGGGTGCAAAAGGAGGCGCCAAACTAGGCGCCAATTATGGCACAAAAATATTAGATGCAATAGTGGGAACAATAATAGATGCAAAAGACAATGTAAACATGGATGCAAAACAAGATGGAAAAGCAGATGCAACAAAAGTAGATGCAAATTTATATGCAAAACTAGACACAAAACTCGATGTAAAACTTGGCACAAAAGGGATGCAAAAATGGATGCAAAAAATGATTTAAAAAAGGATGCAAATGTCGATGCAAAAGTTGATGCAAGTGTAGGTGCAAAAAGTGGATGCAAATGAGGATGCAAAAGTATGTCAAACAAAATTAGGTGCCAAACTTGATGCAAAACTTGGAATAAAACCTGGTGCAAAGGATGACACAAAACTTAGCATAAAATTTGGTGCAAAACCTATTGCAATACCTGGTTCTAAACTTGGTGTAAGATTTGGTGCAAAATTCGATGCAAATTTTGTGTCAAGTTTTGGACCATATTTGATAAATGGATGCAAATAGCACCAAAAATGGGCTCTAGATGCAAAAAAAGAAGTAAAAAGGGACGCTAATCACAGGGATTTGTTGTAGTGGCAAGTTGTCAAGGAACTTCAACCTGAGCTAATGGTTATGTCAAGTTCTCACAGTCTTGAGGTTAGTTCCAATCCTGATCAAAACTGTGATATATCTTTCAAGGCTCCTCATCACTCTACCGTACAAATTGAAAACCCATCTATATCTCAAATTTAGCACCTGACACCTGTTTTGCATGACCCCATTGCTCAATCATTGGAGGAATCATACCTGGTGAGCTATGTTATGAAACATAAGTTTTCTTCTTTCTTTATGTCTACCCAGTTTCGAAGTTTGAAAGTTTGTTCTTGTGTGTCTTAGAGTCGCAGTGTGTGTTGAACACCATAATGCTTCTGCATAATGTTTTACATGTGCTTTTCTTTCATATTTGTTTACGTGCATTTTCAAACTTCGAATATCATAGTATCCATCACCTTATCTTAATTATTTTCTATGGTTATTGTCGAATATATTTCTTGATATGCATTCCCTTTCCTATACAGTTGAGCCAATGCATCAATGGTTACAATGAAAATTTCCTTTTACATAGGTCTGGCCTATTATCGGTTAGTGTAGGAGTAGGGGTAGTTTGTTGTTTTCATTGCTTTTTGTTTTGTTTTGTTTTGTTTGATTAACTTTCTACCCTGCTCTTTTCTTTTCTTTCAGTTGTAGGATAGCTTCTGCATGAGGCCGTGTTTGGTTTTCAAAGCAAGCATGGTGAAGTTCACGAGGAAGTTGTCATTAGGGGATTTTTAAGGTCTAAAATGGGCCTCCTAAGAAAAATGTACCACCAAAATAAAATTTATAAGAACTAATAGGATTCAACATGATGATGTCAACCATTGGGGATGATTCACCATTTTTGGAGTAAAAAAGTACAAATATTAAAAACTAATAAAATAATAAAACTACTTTTTCAATTCATATTTTCAACTTATCTCCCTTAGTTTTTACTCAAATGTTGAGTGGGAGTACTTGTTGGATGAAAAGTTTAATTCCTCATCCAAGGAGTACTCATATTGCATACCTTTCATGGACCCTGCTACATGAAAAATGAGAAATACTTGAAAAAACGTGATTGCAATCACGTTTTTCATGTATTTCTCATTTTTTATGGAGCAAGGTCCATCAAAAGTATGCAACATTGGTACTCCTTTGATGAGGAATCAAATTCTTCATCCAACGAGTATTTCCACTCAAAATTTGAGTAAACCCACATGGAGATAAGTTGAAAATGCGAGTTGGAAAAATAGTTTTTTCTTTCTTCCCTCTAAAATTTGATGATGTAATCTAATTTTATTTTATTATTTCCACTATTATTTTATAATTTCCTTAGGAGGCCCATTTTAGACCTCAAAAATCCCCTACTGTCAACGCTTGGTTATTTATTTATTCCCTCTCTTTGCGTGAATATTTCATCTTTTAGTTGATGACACCGTGACGGAGAATATGTTATTTTTTGGAGAAAACTATAGTGGAATCACAATTCTTGAATATATAAATAATACCACCTATTCTAATAAGTTTTTTGACTTTCGTTTCCTTGTCAACAAAGTCGAGTAGAGTAAGGAGGGGAGGAAAATTTAGGAAATTTTTCTGAGGTATATAAATATCCTTCTATGAAGGGACAACCTCTTCCGCTCTCAATAATTTGGGATCCCTCTTCCACATCATTAAATTAATAAGTTCCTATGCACAATTCTTTGAACAAAAAATGAAAAAAGTAAAATGAAGGCAAAAGAAGAGAAAGGCTTCCTATGCGAAGAGTTGAAGCAAGCAAATTTGTCGGGGTATTATCTAGGCTCGCTGGCAGTAGAGCAATGTTTATGTTCCTGAAGTGACTCCACCGGGGTACTGCCCAGGCCTACTAGAAGTGGAGCAACACCAGAGATTAAAACTAAGACTCTGAAAATTCTTTTCACTAGTGTATCTATATACTCCTAATCCCCAATCAAAACAACATAGTTTGACTTCAGTTGATTAAGTGTGTCTCCAATGAAGCGAATGGTAGGGAATATATATTAACGCAAGCTAAGTGAATAAGCTATGGTGATCACAGACCTGAAAACTCATTCCTGAAGAGTTAGACGTGTTTTACATGAGACAAGATCTATACAGAGAGCTTGAGTTCTACGAGTGTGTTGCCAAGTTCGTAGCTACTATAACCACGCCCCAAAATTTTACCCCTGCCTTGATTTTGGGGCCTTCCTTCTGTCCACATGAGCTTATCTTCTACTGTTGTCAAGTATTCATGGCATGTTAAAGAATTATCTTTTATGCACGCTTGTGTTAGCTTGTTTTGATCTTGATCTAAATCTTCTAACTCATAAACAACCTTCTAACATGACCTTGCAACATTACTGGCCTTGCCTCCATAAACTATGCAATCTTGGAAGGCAAGCCAAGCTTGCCTCCAAAAAATATGAAAACCTTCTTGGTAGGCTAGTCACGAGGTCGATAATTGCGCAGTTCTAGATGGAAGCCCCGCCTTGTTGATGGAAACTGTGGAAAGCATCCCTTGAGCTTAGAAACTACATAATGCACTGAGTCAAGAAGTTTCCCAATCCTCAAGGAATTGCACAATCTTTTTTGACAGTGTGCATTCAAAGTTTCCTGGAAAAAAAAAAAAAAAAGTCGACCCTAGAAAATAGGGATCCATTAATTAGTTCCCCGAAGGTCGCACACTCAGTATTTTTGGAACTTTCCGCCAAGTGTCTCTTTTTCCTTGATTTTAGGCATGCACCTGAATAAGTCTAGATCTATTTAACTGATGCCCCTATAGGTCATTTTTACATTCAATCTTAGAGCTCAAGGAGATCAAGGAGCCTTCAATGGAGTTTATGGCACTTTTCCGGATGAGTTTTTATTTGTCATATTTTGCTTCCTTTTCTGTCACTTTTTGTTGTTTAACTTCTATGGGTGTTGTTTTTCTCACTTCTGGAGTTTTAACTATATTATATTTAACAAGTGTTTTCTTGGCCTTTCATTCACCGTTTACAAGTGTCACATTAGTTTTATTTTTTTTCCTATTAGTGGTCATCGTTGCGGTGACTCTTCTTGCATGTTTGTTTTTCCTTTTGCATGTTAATATTATGCACTTGTTTTGCACCGATATATATACATAGTTGCATCTACACTTTAACATGCACCATCACTCAAATATTCTTGTTTCTGACACTCTCGTTGGGCAGATATTCCCTTTCCTTGGCCAGTTTTCACCTTTTCCAGCTAGGCATTGCGCAACTCTGAGGCTCAAGAACTCATCTTGGCCTTTGATAATGCGCAATGCGAACTCTCTCCCATTGTATTCCCAAGTTGGACTGCACATTTCCTAGGATGTAGCCTCAAGTTGCATCACTGGCTACTAGGAATCCACAATGCTTAGTTCCCTCATTCAGTCTCCCTCCCTTCACTTCTAGAATTGTGCAATTTTCCCAGTCAATGCATGTGTTTGTGCCAATTGGTTACCAACCAACAAATGATAAAAATTGAATTTATGGCTTCTTTGATTTGTAATAAGATGTATTATATTCTTCACATACACTGTTTCTGTATATTCAGAACAAATTGGGGAAAGAACACATATCATATGAATTAAGATGCAAATACCAGGATATCAGTAATCAAATCTCCAAGTCTCCTGTTTCTTGCTATTTATTCATCGATTTTCCAATTGGTTACCAACCAAGAAACCTTGTAGTTTGAATTATGGCTTCTTTGATTTGTGATACAATGTATTGTACTCTTTGCATACATAGTTTTCTATATATTAAATAAGTAGGTCACCAATACATATATTCCAAAATAAATTGAGGCAATAACATATATCATATGAATTAAGATGCAAATGAGGAGGAAATCAATAACTAAATCATATCGTCCATGGAATAAAATGCAAACAAAAATGTTAACACAAATATAATATCATTAAAATATAATATCATATAAGAAATTAACAAATGAAACTCCATAAATATCGATCACAATTTAAATCTTGAATTTATTAAAGAATGAATGGAACGCTTAAAATCTCATGGCCTAGATCAATAGGAATATGTACTCAAAAGCATCTAAATATTTAAAGACTAATTTTCTGCACTGATAGTACAAGTAGAACTCGTTATATTTAGCTTGATTGTCAATATTCTTAGCAATAGAAGGGCTAAATCTAATGATGAATCATTATGCATCTGGGGCTTGGTATACAGATGATCCACTTTTCTTGTTTGCAAATAATTTCCTTCCTTCATCACGAGAGGAGGAAGTACCATCAATGCTACTCCTAGAATTATCCCCCGCCAGCCACTCAATTTTCCATTTCAACAACTAGATTCATCTCAATATCCTCACCAAGAACCAATCTAACTTTCTTCTCTAGAGATTCACACATTTACACCCCTTCTTATATAGATTTAGCTTTGAATAAAGTCTCTCCACCATACCTTCGTTGGCACCACTGAGTTCTAGGTTAATTTCAACCCTATTTTTAAATCCAATACTTCATTCTAACTCTTCAAGGTGAGCTAAATATGCCTTGGATTTCCCATGATCACCACATCTCTAATATGAAGGATTTATGAGAAGTAAATTCATAAATGATGAAAAACTTATGAATTAACTGTGCATAAGGAACAATTTTTATTTTATTTGTTTGACGTCATTTTGTCGAAATATACGAATCTCACCTTTAATGTTAATGAAGGATTTCTAGTAGACCTTTCATTTTCAACTCTATTGGTTGTACCATCCTCCAATTGCATTTAGGTTAAGATTTGTCTATAATATGTAAAATATCCAAAGCATATCCCTTCATCACCTAGTGCTCTATCCATATTGTCCTCGAAAGACCCATAACTAGTTCCCTTGGTGGTGATGGATCTATCTCTATAGGGATGTTTGCAACAATCAACCATTTGAACCTCATCAACAACCATGTTTTACAAAATCCTATCTCTGCATTGTTTTGCATATTCATCCTCCTAAGTGTTTTCCTTCATGGAGCTTTTTGGAAAACTTTTCCCCACCCTCAAGAACTTAAAGCAACAATGAGATTGTTGATACCTTGAAAACCGCATATAAATTAAGGGGTATATCCCTTACAAGCCACTTACATGCATTCTTGAATGGGTGTAAACATCCCCTACATTTTGGTTAAAACAAACCTCAATTAGATTGAACTTGGATGGGTAGGGAAAAAGTCATCCAGGTTTTATAATTACATCACATGATCATGTACTTAGCAATTGAGATATAGGTGCAAGGAGTCACCATTTTGTATATGTGAGTGATAGAGAGAGAGTGTGTGTATAGCCTTGATTATTCACCTTAAACTCAATTCATAAATCTAATCATAAAAACTTGAAGAAAATAAATCCTTTCAATTAATTAATTGAAGACTTTACATCCCTTTTTTATTTTATAAAAATATATATATATATAATTGAAAACATATTCCTTAAATTTTAATTAATTAGAAACTTTATAAAAAAGAATAATAATTAAAACATAATTAAAAAAAATTAATCATACAAAACTATTATATAGTTGAAATCGAAAATATATATCAATAAAATTAAATGTATTTAAAAAATAATTATATCATTGAAAACATAAATTTTAAATATATCATACTTAATTAGACACTAACTTCAAAATAATATTATAAGATGGAATTAGATTTAAATAATTACTTTAACCACAAATATGATTGATCTACCCGTAAGCATATAGATAAATATTTATGTAAACCTTGCGAATTTTACAGAGCTGAGATAAGTAACTAGTTACATTTGCATAAAAAAAAATTGGGGAAATAGGTGAATTCTATGGGATAAGTTTTTCCCATCCAGATGTAATTAGTTTTCAAAAATCTTCATCCCACCACACTATCACTATCCTGGCTAATGTAATTGGTTTCCCAAAAAAAATCCAACACTATACACCATACACCATACATTGTCCTGGTGGTTTCTCAATTTTTTTATTGGAAATTCTGAAGTTAATTATTTATATGTCACACTTAACTAAGTGGAAAATCTATTAACATCATGGTGGCCTTATATTGTGACTATCTTACCCGGAAAATATGGCGATTTCCTTTCAAGACTTTGCACTGATATTTTGCCTAATTTTGAAGTTAATTATTTATATGTCACACTTAACTAAGTGGAAAATCTGTAAGTATCATGGTATATGGCCATATATTGTGACTATCTTACCCGAAAAATATGGTGAGTTCATTTCGAGACTTTGCACTTTTGCCTAAGCAATCTAACACCTGATATGGCGATTTGCATCAAGTTGAGAATAAAGTTTCAGACCTCTGAAGCAACTAAATCAATGGGTATTCCATTCCAGGATGGTGAGTTATACCAGACTCCATTTTCACCCTCGACCTCTTGTTCCCTCCCTCTCATGTCTTACACATCACTACAGAAACATTCCCTAATAACCCTAAAAGGAGAGAAATGTAACCAGCCCTAATAAAGTAGAGAACACAACACGCCAGGAAGACAAAGCAACCATGTTAAACTTTGATCAAAATAAACCAATATCAATGATCAATATTGACGTTGCCATCATCATAAGTGAAGAGGGGGTTAATGAAAACTACGAGCGGGATATCGCCTTTGGATATGCTTATTAACTGTATGAGATACGCTAATTATCATCCCAATACGTGATATACAATGATCAAAATGATATGAGATTTATTATATTTCTGTTAACATACCTTTGGTGTGTAGAGCAAGTGATGGGTTAATGAAACGATGTCAAGCGATGGCAATGTATTGAACTGAATCGATGGGCACGACTTCCTTTGGCCCCAGAAATCCATGTAGAGCAATACACGGACATTATCCCGGGTTGTTGGGACGGTTCATTAATGAACTCCCCACCCATGTTCAATTTGCGGTTGATTCTCGATATGTTGTTGTGGGTTGACGTAATGATGATGTACAGTTTTTTTAAAAGAAAGAAATCCATGTAGAGCCAACAGAGTGAAAGATTATGCCATGTTATTAATTAATAAAAATCATTAAATAAAATTATAAACAAATTTGACACTCGTTTAATGGTGTTGTTGTGGTTTGATGTAATGATGATGTACATCTTTTAAAAACAAAAGAAATCCATGTAAAGCCAATAGGATGAAAGATTATGCCAGGTTATGCGGGCAAGGTCCCAACAAAAAGTATTAGAAGCTGCAGAAAAAACTTGCATAGAAATTGGAAATGCTATATCCAGAGTACCACTCAATTTGTTCTCAGAGACCTTTAACCTTTGTAATTTCATGCATCGGTTTAAACTTGGTGGGATTCTACCTGACAACGAATTGTTTGTCAATACCAAATCCATCAGAGAAGTGCAGTTGCCTATAGAGTCTGGAATATTTCCATTCAACTGGTTTGAAGACAAATCTAACTGTTGTAGCATACTTAACTTGCCAATGCCATTGGAGATGCCACCAGAAAGAGCATTCAAAGAAAGATCTAAGTACATCAACTGACTCAGATTGCCAATGCCATTGGGAATGCCGCCGAAAAGAGCATTCTTAGAATGATCTAAGTACGTCAACTGATTTAGATTGGAAATGGCTTCAGGTATTGCACCTACCAGGCTATTATGTACCAAACTCAGGGTGGAAAGAAGCGGAAGTTGGCATATAGTCTTCGGGATGTATCCCTCAATTTTGTTATATCCCAAGTCCAACCATTCAAGATTAATGCAATTTCCTATTTCAGATGGGATAGAACCCGAAATATTGCCCGCGCCATCAATAGACAGATGAACAAGCTCCCTCAACTTTCCCAATTGTGGTGGTATTTTGCCTGACAATTTGTTGTCCCCCAAAAAACACAATCGTGAGAGAAGAGCAGTTTCCCAGAGATGGAGGAATGGGACCCTCTCACTTGTTGGATTCGAGACCCAGGTACTCTAAGTTTTGCAGTGAGCCCAGTTCAAGAGGAATTGGACCTGTCAGATTGTTGTGTCCAATGGTCAGTTTTCGAAGAGACGTGCAGTTGCTCAGAGAAGATGGGATGCTTCCGGAAAGATAATTGTCCTTCGAGCGGAAATGTTCCAACTTGCCCAGACGGCCGAATTCTGTTGGAATAGTCCCTGTCAAGCTGTTTCCTGAAAGTCGTAGCCATTGAAGGCGCGTACAATTAGACAGTGATCTTGGAATATGACCCCATAGCATATTAAAGCTAAGGTCGAGTATTCCAAGGGCTTTTAGTTGGCCAAGCTCTGGTGGAATTCTTCCTGAGAAATAATTACCAGAGAGACTGAAAGTGCGTAATAATGAAAGGCTGCCCAGAGATGGTGAGAGACTACCTTCCAATTGTAAGCCAGCAAGTGTTAAGGCCACAACTCTCTTCGTGCGCTTTCTGCACCGGATTCCAGTCCAGGAGCACACATTGTGTGAGTTTTGTGATGTCCAGTTGAGGAGGGATCCAGATGGATCGGATATGACCGCATCTCTGAACGACAAAAGCGCCAGCACGTCCCTTGCGGCGTGAAGTACGTCGATGGGTGATGTCAAGTCAGAGTCCTCCAGCTTCAGTGCAACTTTGTTCAAAACAAATTCACTAGGTTGAAAAGAAGTACTTCCACCCGGCATGCGGTCGAAGGGATGAGCATGGTAACTCATGGATGCAGCATCCAAGGCAAGGATGGTATTTGCCAAAGTTTCCATCAGCACAAGGCACACAATCATCATCGACACAAAATCTTGATCCATTTCTCGATCTTCCCCGACTTTAAATAATTAGATGCGATATGTGCGGTGTCCATATAAATACTCCAACTCTCCCATCATTGGAGGATGACCAGTAAGTTGAGAAGTCTCTAGGAAACAGGGGAAACAAGTGGTTTCAAGTCGTCGTGGAAATTAATCTTTTCTATGCGTAATTGAGTGGAGTGACCTGAGAAATCTTAGAAGAAACAGAGAAAATCTTTTCTATGCCTAATTGAGTGGAGTGAATTGAGAAATCTTAGAAGAAACAGGGAAAATAAAGAATGACAAATTGTTTTAAGTGGTCGTGGAAATTAATCGGTTCTTTGCCGAATTGACCGGAGTAACAAATGGTTTCCAGTCGTCGTGGAAATTAATCTTTTCTAGGCCTAATTGACTGGAGTGAGTCGACAAATAAGAAAAGTTGTATGTAACTTGTTGCTATGGTAATACTGTAATTCACAATAATAAATTCAATGAATTACAAGATTATAAATTTAATAAATTACACGATAATTACAAGATTATAAATCTAATAAATTACACGATAATTACTATAAGTAGATAAATTAATCAAAGATCAAACTATGGATTTTTCAATTTAAATTTGACAACTTAGGTTTGTTTAAATTGTAGAATTTCATTGCATATAGTTTATATAGTTTCCGGTTAATTTCTTGTAATTCTAGCCTCAGGTAACTTTATTACAATTTTAGGTTAAATATCATCCTTCTTGTAATTCTAGCGTCTAGGTAACTTTATTGCAATTTTAAGTTAAATATCATCCTTATATACTAAATTGAGAATAAATTATAAAATTTATGGTAATTTAATTTAAATTGAATAAATTTTAAGTTGAATTGTAGCAATTCTTGTATGTCTAGGCTAAATTTTATAACTAGTAGAAGTGCAAGATAAGCTTTTGGAATATTGATTATTTAGGGTGAACTCTATGGTTGGGGTTAAATAGCCTAAATTTCTAATATGTGCAAGATAATCTTTCCGAATATTGATTATTTAGGGCGAATTGTATGGCTAGGGTTAAATAGCCTAAATTCCAAATATTTGTTAATTTATGAGATATATAGGTTTTAAGGGTAAATTTGGTTCCATTGTGGTTTTTAATGGAGAAGTAGATAGATTTCCCTCTTAGTAATTGGCTCTTATTAATTGCCTATTTACATTGAACAAAATTTAACTTAAAGTTAATTATATAATTAAAATTAAGTAACATAAACTTTTCATATTTTCCAATTTGTAAAATATTTAAATAAATTATTATAAATTAAATCAAAATTTTATAATCAATATACATGCACTATAGCATTAAACCATCATAGGTCCATCTTAAATACAATCTAACATGAGCCTAGAGAGATCTAGTTTCTTCATGTGAAATTTTTTTTATGAACCCACATTATTTAAATATTTTGTATAATTATTTTTTATTTTATATTATTTTAAAATTTAAAACTCTATTTAGTAGACATGGGCAAAATTTCCACTTTGACGGAATGATAAGGTTCAGCATCATAAAGCTCTAGAATGAGCTTTTGGGCTCAATAATTCTATATGAATTTCTATTGTGTTTTAGTACAAGTTCAACTTCCTCTTGCAGGAAATGTAATATGTTAAGCAACTCTAGAATGAGCCTCTTGACTCAACAATTCTATATGAATTTCTATTGTATTTGAGTAAAAATTCTACTTCCTTTTATAGAAAAGCGTAAAAGATGTAGAAGATGATAGAGGAAAATCACAATCTTTGTTACATAAAATTTTAAAATTTTAACTATGCTTTTCAAAAAATTAAAAAATGTAGAATTCCATTACCTCCTCTTCATTGATATATCACATATATAATGTAATATATATGGTGTTTATTATTAGCAATTTATACATCATATATATATAATGTACAATTAAATACCCTTAAACAACAAATTATTTGCATGAGAGATCATATCATTTTATTTTATTTTCTATTTATTTAACTTAAAAAGTGAACAACTATATTAAGATTGCATTTTGATATTAAACTATATATTTTAATGAGATAGGAGAGGATAAGGACATGAAGATATGATATAATTTTACAAGGGTGGTGTGATTTAATAAATAATTATTTGTATTTATTTATTTACAAGGCTGGTGTAATTTAATATTTAATTATTTGTATTTATTTGTTATTTGTTTAGTATTTTTGATATAATACAGAATGTTTTTATGAAGATGATTATTAAAAGAAATTAATAAAAAATTGTTGAATTGCTTTTTAAAATGGTAAAATTTATCACAATTTGATAGTTAATTAATAAAAAAGTTTTATTTGGTTATTATGCAGAGAGGTGCATTCTATAGTTGAATATAAGAGAAATGTGTAATGCTCAATCTTGTGTTAGCGTGTGT
>APFE030492854.1:195592-220680 GCA_000404065.3 Pinus taeda | reverse complement strand
AGGGTCGGATGTGAACGTTTTGCCGAAGCAGACATGGGATTGCATGGGAGGGCCTACTCTATAGTGGTCTCCTATTCAGCTGCGCATGGTGAACCAATAGAAGATAATACCCCTAGGGTGATTGTAGGGAATCACTGTGGATATTAAGGGAGCGAGCATGCTAGAAAACTTTGAAGTTATAGAGATTGTTGATGACAACAATCCCCACTCCATGCTCTTAGGAATTGAATGGGCCACTGACATGAATGGGGTGATTAATCTGAAAAAGCGTAAGATGATTTTCGAAAAGAAATCTTTGCACATAGTAATATTTTTGGACCCTTCTGAGGTATTGCGCTACACTGAGCCAATGCGCGACTATGAAAGTGATGATGATTTGGACTACATCTACCAGATAACCTCGAGAGAGCAAGACAAGGTAAATCCCATTACAGATGGACGAATTTCATGGGAGCGCGAAAGCTCCTGTACTTCAGATTTGGATTAGGAGATAGAGCAATGGTAGAATAGGTTACACGAGGTAACCACATTAAACTGTAATATGATGACAAGATCATTGCATTGTGTATCAACGGAAATGATAGATTTACCTACTTACGATGGATTAGGAGAGGTAGATGCTTTCCTGGACTAATTTGAAAGGAAGGTGCCGAAAAAACAATGATTCAAAACCTTGAATTGGGTACTGTGCACTATGCCTGCAAGGTGGTGGGGTACGTACAAAGGAAACTTTGATGAATGGTGTGCCTGTAGGAGGAAGCGCACATAGTTTGGAAAGCCTAGAGTGCGATTAACAAAAAAAAGCAATGGGCAGGATGATCAATGCACGCATCTGGCTAAGTGGATGCAGGCCTATGGGGAAAAGCCACAATCTGAGTGGGTGCATCTGTTCTATCACACCCTCGATGTTATACCAATGAATTGGTATATAGAAACAGAGCTCCACCACCGAACAAATGAATGGAATGTCCTATGCGAAGGGTTCGTGATGAATTTCAACTTTGAGGATGGATGGGATAGTATTGATGAAGCACTACAAGAAGTAGAAGTAGCCATCTTTAGGATGCCATAGGAGTCAGTAGAGATGATTCAGCCTGATTGGACTACTCAGCTAGGTTGCGTGTTGGAGTGTTATTATGTAACTACTAAGGAAGAAGATGATGATCCAAGGAACATTGATATTCCAGAGACAGAAGGCCAGCGCGAGGTTCAAGGACCATAGATTGAGAACCTTGACATAACCGCACTAGTAAAGACTAAGCAGGTAAATATTGGTACAGAGGCATAACCTAAATTTGTGAAGATTAGTGACTACTAGGGCATCGCGACAATGGATAAAGTCACTGAACTAATCTACAAGTATCAGGACTTATTCCTGAACAAGTTCATAGACTTAAAGGGAATAATGAGAGACCTAGGTGTAATGCAGATCATGTTAAAACCTGACATGAAGTGAGTAAAGCAGAGATCGTATCATGTAAAGCCAAAATACAAGGAGAAGGTCTACATAGAATTAGATAAGATGCTTGCGGCACGTGTTATCGAGCCCGTCAAGGAATTCGATTGGGTAAGTTCGATGGTGGTGCAAGAAAAGAAACAGAAGGATGAAATAAGAATATGCGTGGATCTCAGGAAGTTGAATGATGCGTGTGTACATGATCCATTCCAAACTCCATTCACCGATGAGGTGTTGGACAATGTAGGCAGTCACGAAGCATATTATTTCATCGATGGGTTCTGAGGGTACCACCAAATCAGAATCGCGCGAAAGGATAGGAGTAATAAAACCTTCACAATAGAGTGGTGTTGCTTTCAATACACTATTATGCCATTTGGATTAAAGAATGCGTCGGCTATCTTCTCACGCATAGTTGTTGCGACGTTCAGGGAATATATTCATAAATTCTTGGAGGTCTATTTTGATGATTGGACAGTATTTGGGTTGGTTAGGAACCATGTAACGAACCCGTGCTTGATGCTGTATACATGCCTTAGATATCAAATCACACTCAACCTCAAGAAATGTACGTTCCTTGTTCCTTTTTGGAACCTACTAGGGCATGTGCTTTGTAAACAAGTGTTGATGGTAGACCCTGCGAAAATTGCAGTAATTATGAATTTGGAAGCACCACGCAGTGTGAAGCAGTTGCGCGCTACCTTGGGACATACGGGGTACTAAAAAACGTTTATCAAGAGTTATGCCCAAATCACTGTGCCAATGGAAAAGCTACTGAAGAAGGATGTCACGTTTTGTTGGGACGATGACTATAAGAAGAGCCTAGAAATATTGAAGCAGAAGATGGTTACTGTACCAATTCTTGTCTTCCCTAACTGGAAGAAATAATTGCATGTTCATGTTGATGTGTCATGCATTACATTTGGAGTAGTTCTCACACATGATAGTGGAGAAGGCATGGATCACCCTATTGCGTTCACAAGTCACATGTTATCTAAAGCTGAAAAGAACTATTCTACCACTGAACGCAAAGGATTAGCTATGGTGTATGCACTCTAGAAATATCAACACTATTTGCTAGGGGATACTTCAAGATGTATACAGATCACTCAACACTAAAATACTTGGTCAATAAGCCTGTGTTGGGGGGCGCATATGCAGGTGGCTCTTATTGTTCCAAGAATATGATTTTGAAGTTGTTCTAAAGCCTAGGCGACTGAACTTGGGACCAGATCTTGTCACGCATTGAGAGATGGGAGGAACCTACCAGTTTGGAGGAAGGACTACCTAACATGCAAATTTTTGTTGTGTGCTTAGCAGATGGACATTTTGAAGATATAATCCACTTTCTAACAACTGGAACTACACTGGAAGGTTACTCTATCAAGTAGAAGAAGGAACTAGTGGTGCACGTAGTAGACTTCTCCGTGCAAGGTTGTAGTGGCTGACCCTTCATCAAGATTCAAAAGCACATTACAAGGCATGTGATGTATTTCAAAGAATGGGCAAGCCATTGCAGAGGGACGAGATGCCTTTGAATCCACAAATGGCGTTGCATCCCTTCAAAAAGTGGGAAATCAACTTTTAGGACCTATCAAACCTCAAGGAAATATAGGTCTGAGATATATTATTATTGCGACAAAATACCTGACGCGATGGGCAGAAGCGCAACCAGTAAAAGATTTCACAACTGCAATAGCAACAGAGTTCTTGCTTAAACGCATACTAACATGATTCGATTGTCTGAAGATCTTGATGAGTGATCACGGTACAGATTTCCTGAATGAAATGATTAGCGCGTTAATTGAAGAGTTTTAGGTGTATCATCAGAAAATCACGTTGTATCACCCAAAGGCTAACAAGACCACAGAAACATTCAACAAAGTTTTGGAGACCATGCTGACAAAAGTATGCAATGCACAACGAGATTGGGACCTACGCATCCCTGTAGTATTATGGGATAATAGGACCACATGCAAGAAACTGACGGGACAAACTCATTTTAGATTTGTCTATGGGGTGGAAACCATAATGCTGATGGAGTATATCATGCCTAGTCTACACATAGCAATGCTCATAGGTATGACGGACTGTAGAGCCCTAGAGGAGAGGCTCGCGCAGCTGGAGGAACTTGAAGAAGAACAATTTTTGGTAGGATTCCATTAGAAGGTACAAAAGTAGCATGAAAAGGCATGGAACGATTGACATATCAAGCTACGCACTTTTAACGTGAATGATTTGGTGTTGTTATACGACAGAAAGTTTGATAAATTCCCAGGGAAACTCCAAATGCATTGGATGGGACCATATGTTATTAAGGAAGTCACAGATGGTGGTACGGTGCAGTTGGTGAAACTGAATGGAAAACTCTTCCCACGAAAAGTAAATGGTAGTCGATTGAAGCCTTACATAGGTGGCTCAACCATCTGACTAGCTACAGGAAGTCCAGCAGGTAGCCGCTCAGTGCGCTGTCGACCTCGCAGCGGTCCGAGCAAAGTTGGGAGGTCTCTGCATGAATATCTTCGCACCGACAGAGTGACTTGAGGGTGAGTCGCGATGTTTGTATTGGGAGCCTATTGGGCATGAGATCCCCCAAGGAAAGTCTTGGGGCTTAAAGCCCAAGTTTTGACTACGTTCGATGTAGAGACTCTGTGAAGTGTGGGCAGAGAGCACGAAGTCGTAATTAAGTCACAGGATTGTCCACCCTTAGTTTTGTAATGTAATTTCGGCTTGAGAGTTATACCTATGGTTTGGGGACCATGGGATTGTATAAATAGAGTGAGGCTCTAAGTTGTAGAGACAACTAATTAGATCTAAGAATCTAGGAGAAGATGAAGCATTGAGTCTTGGTTGAAGTGTAAAGTTGTATCTTGGGTCGTAGAGTAGGAGAAGGCTCTGCAGCTAAGTGTGCAGAGGCCTAGTAGTCTGTAGCTGAGTGCATGGACCCCAGCAGCTGAGTGCACAAGGTGAATCGATTTTGTAACCGTTGGAGAAAATAATAAAGAGAAGTTCTGATCATTTTATGTGTCTTTCTCCTATTTGATGCATTGAATAATATTGGGTATGAATTGCAAGTTTACTGTTTATTTACTACGCGAAATTATATGAATATGTTGAATAAGCAAATATAAGATAAGTATCTATTTACGCGAAGTTAACTAACAGTTATAAGAAGATAGGTAAGATTAGCATTGTAACTTAGGGAAAGAGCACATATTGTTGCCTTAGCAGCGTGAAGTCACCTCAGCCCCTGATTAGGGCTGCGTGAAGGTACGTTTAACAGAGCATGAAGGCCTTGCAAGTCAGGAAAGTGTGCAAAGTGACCTGCACGAAGTCATTCCTCGTTGGACTAAGTCGACCCCTCAGACATCTCAAGGGTGTGAAAACTTGGTTCCAGCATCCCCCCATTCTGCTTTGGGTGAGACATCAGTCCACGCTCCGCGGGCTGTTGTCGAAAGGGCTAGTAGTACAGGGATTTGTTTGTCTAATTAAATTCGAACCTAGGTCAAGCCCCATCAAGCCAACAAGTCTACACATTACATTGTTACTGTAATTTTAATATTAATGATGTTTTTAACACTGAATTTTTCTTCATGGCGAGCTAGTTGGATTTAGGCGATATTTTTTGAAACTTTCAGTGATGAAATTAATGGTGTTATTTAATTTGTTGACAAGTCTCAAATTAAACCATTTGGCATTGGGTCTATTCATTTGAAGATACTGACTCTTGTAGATTATGTTCTACAGGATGTACTTTATATTCCACAGTTTCAGTGAAATTTGATGTATGTTATCCATATTCAAAAGCAGGGGAATTCTATTCATATATTTGATGGCATCATTAAGATAAGAAGAGCATCTGATCATGTAGTTGTTATGACTGGTGTTGAAGAAGTTATACTTTTAAAATTAAATGGTACTTCATCTACTAATTCTCATGAAAGTTCTTCTCTTTTGGCGCAAAAAAGTGGTATCTTGTCTCCCAGCTTGTTGTGGCATGCTCAATTTGGTCTCATCAATTATGGCAGCATCAAAATTATGAAAAATCAAGGTATTAAAGGTCTTCTGCCAGTTCCAAGAAAGATTACACCTTATGATGCATGTATTTTGGGAAAACATTGTAAACAACCTTTTCATAGTTCTTCCTTTAAAGCTTCACAAAAATTACATCTTATACATTCAGATTTATGTGGACCTATGCTTGTTGCAACTTCCAATGGAAATAAATATGTGTTGACATTTATTGATGATTACTCAAGAATGTGTTGGGTGTATTTGTTCAAGGATAATTCACAAGTGTTTGAAGTTCTTAAAACTTTTAATTTGATGATTAAAAATGAAACACAATAGAATATAGGAATTCTCAGAACTAATAACGGCGGCGAGTATACTTCTTATGCTTTTGAACAATATTTGAAGGACAATGGAATCAAACATCAAACTACCATACCTTATAATCCACAATAGAATGTTGTCACATAACGAATGAATATAACTTTTCTTAATATGATTAGATCTATGATGTTTTTTAAGAATGTGAAATTGATGTTTTGGGATGAAGAAATTATTTTTGTAGCTTATATTAGCAATCATTGTCCTTCTTCTGTTATTAACAGCAAAACTCCTTATGAAATTGTGATGATCGACTCCCAACTGTTCGACATTTGAGGGTTTTTGGATCAAAATGTTATGCTTTGATTCCTAAGCAACAACGAAATAAATTAGGAGAAAGAAGTCAAAAATGTATATTTTTGGGTTATTCTAATACTTCCAAAGCATGCACATTGTATGATGAATAAAATAAGAAGTTTATTCTTTCCAGAGATGTTATTTTTCTTGAATCAAATAAAGATAATTCCAATGTTGATAGGAAACTAGCTGTTTTGGAGAAATTTGCATCTAAAAAGTTCTATTTTGAATCTGATAATGACATTCCACATACTAAAGGTGGGGTTCCCATTCTGGATCATTCTGTGCTTTTTCCATCTTTGAATCATGAGAATGATGAAGATATTACTACTGAAGAAAAATTGTAGGATAGTGTTGTTTCTGCAGGGTCAAGAAGTGTTCCTAAAGAACCTGTACTTCAGGATGAGAAACAATCACAACCACTTAAACAACCTTTATGAAGATTTACATGTACTTGAAAAGTTCCAAGCAAGTGTGATGATTTTGAAATAGGAAAGTCTTCTAAAGGTGATCTAGGTGATGTTTCTTATGATTGTGAATTCAATAATATACAATTAGAAAACCTAGTTGTGTTGAAGGAGTTCCTACTTGTTATGAATGGAAAGATGCGATAAAAAGGGAGTATGATGCACTTATTAAGAATGGAACTTGGAGGTTGTTGGATCCTCATGTAGGTGTCAAACCTATTGGTTGCAAATGTGTGTATAATACCAAATACAAGGCATATGGCTCGCTTGATAAATACAAGGTAAGGCTTGTAGGAAAAGGTTACGCTTAGAAGGAAGGTGTTGACTACACAAAGACATTTGCTCCTATAGCAAAATGGGGCACAATTAGAACTTTCTCTTGCAACTCATAATAGCTAGAATATACACCAAATGGATATTAAACCAACATTTTGGAACGGATATTTGAAGGAGGATCTTTATATGTTTCAGCGAGAAGGTTTTGATGCCATAGGCAAAGAGAAAAGGTATGTATGTTAGTGACGACTTTACATGGACTGAAACAAGCATCCCATGCATGGTATGAAAAGTTAACTGAACACCTTCTCAAGTTGAATTATAAGCTATTTGATCTGGATGAGGCAACTAATTTTGTTAAGAAAATTGGAAAGTCTATTGTATATTTTTTGTGTATGTATATGATTTGATGATCACAGGAAACAATCATGACTATATAGCTTCTGCTAAAAGAGAATTATTGAGAGTTTTTGACATGACAAATTTGGGTATATTACATTATTATTTAGGAATTGAAGTTGATTAGAAACCCAAATACATTTTCATTTCTCAGAAAAATTATATCGGATAGCTATTGGAGAAATTTGGGATGGAGGATTGTAATCTCGTCGCTACTCCTATGAAGTAGAATTTGAAGCTTACTTCCACTGAAGGAAGTACGTTTGGTGATCCAAAAAGGTACAAGAAACTTGTTGGAAGTTTGAATTTTCTAACTACTACTCGACTTGGCATAATGTTTGTTGTAGGGATACTTTCCAGGTTCATGTATCAGCCATGTGAAGGTCATTGGAATGCAGCGAAGCCAGTGCTTAGGTATTTGAAAGGAACTAAAACATATGACATCAAATATTCCAAAGTTGCAGATTTCCATCTCACTGTCTATTCAGATTTTGATTTTGATGAAGATAAGGAGAATGGAGTCTCTACTTCTGTTTATTTGATGAGTTTTGGATCAACATCCATCAATTGGAGATCACACAAGAAATTTGTTCCTGTTGATTCTACCACTGAAGCTAAACATGTTGCAGTAGCTCAAGCTACAAAAAAAATCATTTATCTTCGAAAAATACTTGAATATTTGTAGGAGAAATAAAAGGCTTCAACTCCACTACTTATTGACAACTATGAATCTGCAATTTAGTTGGCAAAGAATCCCAAGTTTCATGATCTAAGAAAGCATATTAACACCAAATATCACTTGATTTGACATTATGTAGAGCCCAAAGTTATTCATATGACACATTGTCCTACTTCATAGCAGATTGTAGACATATTTACAAAGGCACTAGGACGTGAAAAGTTTAGAATGTTACTCGACATGTCAAATGTCCCTTCGGATTAAGGGGGTAATGCTAACTAATCCTTTGAGATTGTTATTGTACAATGTGTAATTAGTTTCATATTCCATTTTTATAGTTAATATGTTACTGAGACACAATTGTCTCATACCTGGAATTGACATGTATAAAAAAGTGATTTTATCATTTATACGATGCTCTTTCATTATGGAGTTTATTCAGGCTTGTACACTTTCAAGCATATAAAGGACTATTTTAGATAATAAAAAAATGTAAATATTAATGGCTCCAATTTCAAAATGATGAGTATTTAGGAGTAATATTCTTCTTTCCGTTACAAACAATAAAAAATTATTATAACAAATTTAAAATTACAATTTGAACACAAAAATTTAATCAATTCTATTTGCTTTTGATATTTAGTCCAAAAAAGGACTATGACAATGCCACAGGGGTTTCACTAGTGAAGCAATATAATATCACGTGAATTCATCTTGGGGTATAGAAAATAAGAAAAACACAAAACAATATATTGACTATATAATAAGGGCTAGAGGGGTTTATCTATATATATATGTGTGTGTGTGTGTGTGTGTGTGTGTGTGTGTGTGTGTGTGTGATAGGGTACTTTTTATACAAAAAAATGGCCAAGCAGAGGCACAAAAGAGGCGGGAGTATCATGCCATGTGAGTGACAGTGCACCACTAGTGCACTGTCTATTTTGTTGGGCAAGAGCTCTGTTCGTAGTCCAAAAAGCTGCAGGAAGTATCATGACTGTGGGAGTAATTGAAAACACAACATGTTATGTTAGGCTAGATGTCTGTTCATAAACTTTATTCTGAGGCCAAAAATAGGTGGGGAGTATCATAGCCCGTTTGAGTAATCAACAACACAACCTTGGCTCTGTTGGGTGAGACCTTTGTTCCGAACAACAAACTCCTCTATTTGGGCTTTCTCCACCCCCATTTTAGGGTAACTTCTCGTTAATGGAGTGTGTTGATGTGATAATTTGGAAATCGTTAATGGATAGTGTTGATGCGATAATGGGGAAAGGGTCAACGATATAAGCATAAGTTCTCCTTTCCCGGGGTAATCAGATAGAGCATAAATAATCCAGGGTAAGTTCCAAGAAAGTGGTCACATGTTTGGCCATGCGTGGATGGATTCATGTCTAGCTTGAGGGCACATCGAAACCGCATGATTCCACTTGGGTAGAGCATGGTATTCCTAACTTCTTATTATTAAGGTGGGGGGTGTTGTGGGTCAATCTTATTCTTCCTTCAGGTGAAGAGTTTCATGGCCCATGGGACTAATTAAGAGCGCAACCTATGTTTTGTAGGTAGAGAGAGCATGGTACATTTTCTCTGTTGGGAAAACTGAGGAAACATTCATCTATTTGTATGGATGATGATTCTGTGCATGGAAGGATCTTGTCAGGGTTGTTTCTATTACTGAAGGAGATGAGACAAATTGTATTAATGGGTTTGAGATGGCATGTTGAGAATGGAATGGGAAGGTTTTGTATTAAATCTCTAGGTTGGTTACCACAATTTGGGAGTAAATTTGTAAAAATGTCATTTGATCTTGGGTTCAGGGTGAATTGCACTAGTTGTTGCCATCACCGTGGAGCAATTTGAAATCCATAAACTATGATCATAGTCTTTCTCATCCATCTAGAATTTTGTTTTATCTGAAGTGTTTGGGACTACAAAAGCAGTCAAGGTGGGCATGGCATATAATAGAGAAGGTTTTTTTTACCGATGACGAACGTTGACAAGAAATCTAGGTATTTTTCATCGTTTTCATTTTGGGGGCTAAAAATTAATTATTTTGGTGCTTTAGAAAATGATTAGGGTTTTGTTGTTTTCAGTAGAACAAGGCTTTATTGATGAAAATTCTTGCATATGGTGGAGAAGGTTTTGTTTACTCTTTCCCTTCGTGAATGACTGGTCAAATTTTATGAATCCATCGATTGGTGTTTCACAAGTAACAAGATGGGACCTTTCATTCCCTTCCCCACGACCGCATTCTAAAGATAGAACCCCATTTGGCATTAAGAGATCTATTAGAGTTTGACCTCCCATATATCCATGAGTCCTCTCTTTTGAGACGGACTACCACCTATGAAAGGGTTAAGCACCTCTTCCGTCAGATCCAAACCTTCACTGTTGTGCTAGATCTAGCCATGGAAAATCCAGATACACTGAGTTTCTAGTCTTAAGAATAATGCTATTTTCTATTTGAATAGATACTCATTTAATACTAGGAATTCTCACCCTAAATTAGGTTTACTCCCTGCTTTATATGAAGAAAATGATCAAATTATCATGTAAGTCACATTTGTAGAGGATTCTTAATCACCTTTAGAGAGATTTTCTTGTCTCTCAATAGGCATGGTGACAGAAAACAGATCTCGTGATCAGGCAATCCATAGGCTCACATAAGATTTACATTGATGAGTGTAACAAACCTTTCAATTGTTCCAAACATGCAAAAGAGAATGAGTGCAAAGGAGGAAAAAGAAAGGCAAAAAACATACACCACATGCCAAATTTTATGTGCATGAAAGTTGGACTCTAAATGAGTATTGATAACAAGTTTAAGCTAATAGTAGCATTGTTGGGAAAATTATTTCAATATTTTTACTTTTATTCATTTGTAATTGTCAACTAATGGAATTGACACTAGCACCCAGGTAGCAAGTTAAAAAAATATGGAAGCATCATATGCTCCATACCATAATCTCTTGTACGAACTTAGAAGTCCTTGAAAATTCTTTAAAAAGGTAAAAACCTCAATATGCTTTTCCTGAAGGCTGAAAATGAAAAAATTTGTCCGGTATTTTCTTCAACATAGTTCAAGAACATAATCCCACTTTTGTTTCTCATTTAATGAAAACCCTTTGATATATCAAAGCTCAATATTAGGGTAGTCATTTCGGCCATGGATTCCTTATGTGCACTCATTGGTAGCTCTCCATATGAAACTGAAACAACAAAAAACACTTTTTCCAAGGATAGAATTAATAAATCCACTGAGTTTGAATTTGAAACAACACATCACATTTTTTCCCAGATTGGAATTGATAAATCCATTAAGTATGAAACTGAAATGACACACCACATTTTTTCAAGAGGGTGGAATTGATAAAGAGAGCTTGAATTTCATTCTTGATTTAATTTTTCTAACAACTCTGTAAATATTTTCTCGGAGATCAAGTTGTTGAGAAAGAATCAGAGATATGCCCTTTTTCTTCCATTACAACTTAATTGCAATCATTTTCTTGCAAGAATCTAGGAGAATTAATTTTATTTCAAAGGAGATATGAGGGTTCCACAAAGCCAATAAAAATCCCATCCTACAAGACCCACAAACATGGAATGTGTGAAAGAGTTATAAATAACATCTTGATTCAAATGACTGAATTGGGAAAAAAAGAATAGCCTGAAGATATCAAGCTAGAGACAAAAAGAATGATGAGATCAACATTGCATAAGTAGAAAAACTTTATACATCCATCATTTATTTAGAATTAGAGCACACAATTTGTCTTTTACATTGATGGAGCTAGATCCAGCTTGCATTGGGTAACCAAAATGGCCTAAGTTGCATTGAAATATGAGAACTATATTCATCAAACATTCAAAAGGATTAAGGAAGATTCATGTGGATGAACAACTTTTCAACATTTAGACACAAAAATTAGTAGTGGGAAGCTTCAATCCTAAATTTCAACTACAAAATAACATCTTAAAATAAATAGACTGCTTGGTTGTTAGATATATACAAAGAGGTATACAAGCAGTGTTCAAGGTCACATTACTTGGTTTCCCTACATGGGCATATGATCAAAATTCTATAGTGCTAGAATATTTACTTTCTCAAGAAAATAAGATCCATTTACATCAACACATCTAGTTGATTGATGAGTCTCACAGTCAAAATATGAATATTCAATTATCTACTAGCCACTGGGTAGAAGTATGCCATTTTTTCCAAGAGGGTGGAACTGATAAAGAGAGCATGAATTTCATTCTTGATTGAATGTTTATAACAAATCTATAAATATTATCTAGGAGATCAAGCTATTGAGAGCATGGATAATGAAGTTCAAGGTGACATTACTTGGTTTCCCTATATGGACAAGTCACACAAATTGTTTGAGAGCATGGATAATGAAGGAGTTTCACCTAATGAATGCACTTATAATTCTCTCATTTATATGTTTCCTGCTGCAAAATTACTGGATGATGCAAAATGCTATATGAATAAAATGCAAGAGGCACAGTTTCTGTCGAGTTGTGTAACATTTGGTGTTGTAATCGTTGTGAATAGTAGCTTAGGTAGAGCCATGGAGGCAAAAGACATTTATAAGGAGATGTTGAAAATGGGTGTTGAGATGAAGTTGTTTATGGTGCACTGATAAATGAATTTGCATAGGTTGGAAATGTGGAGGAAGTTGTTCATTATTTTCAAATAATGCAAGGCTGTGGCTTTGTAATAAAATGCACAGTATACATATCTTTAATCAAGGTATATCGAAAGGTTGGCCATTTGAGAGAGGCTCAAGAAACATATGGAAAGATGAAAAATTTGGGAGAAGGTCCAAATGTCTTTGCAACAAATTGTATGATTGATTTTTACAGTGATGCTAGTATGGTCAGTGACATAGAGTCAATTTTCAGTGACTTAAAGCAAGTGGGCCAGGTTAATGAATTTTCTTATGCCATGATGGTGTGTCTATACAAAAAAATTGGCAGACTTATCCAAGCCATTGAAATTGCAAAAGAGATGCAAGAATTAGGGCTTCTCACAAATAAACTCTCCTTTAATCATGTCCTTGGAGTGTATGCAGCAGAGGGAAGATTGAGAGAAGCTACGGAATTTTTTCAGCGAATGTTAAAAGTGAAGGTTTCACCTAATGACATCACATGCAAAACATTGGGTACAATTTTGAAGAAAGGAGGCCTTCCAATGGAGCCTGCAATTTAGCTTCAGATTTCACAGGAGAGTGGAATCCCCCACAATATGCAAGAATTGATAGTGACTCTTTATTCCATAGTGGGAATTCATGAGGAGGCTTTGGAGGCCTGTGAACAATTAAAAGAAATTGGTTTTGAGCTTGATGTGTCTGCCTACAATGCTGCCATTTATGCATTTGGAAGTGCAGTCAGGATTGATGAGGCTCTAAATATGTTTATGAGCATGAAAATAAAGGGGATTGAACCAGATGCTGCTACCTACACGAGCATGATCATTAGCTATGGAAAGGCAGGCTTGATAGAAGGTGTAAAAATGATGTTTAACAAAATGAAATATGAGGGTTTTCAGCCAAATGAATCTACTTATAGAGTGGTAATAGATGCATACAAAAGTTCTGGATGACAAGATCTTACAGGGTTGGTTACTCAAGAGATGCAGTTTACTAACTATCTTAAAGAACAAAAGTACTAAAGATATTGAAATATAGACAAAAGTTAGTTTTCCTTTTCTTTATTGAAGAATTGTCAATTGTAGATTTTTCCCCATGAAGGATTTCAAGTCATCCACTGTTTCATTTGCAAAATTCTTTTGTTTCTTTGAACTATGCTATGGCTATAAGTTGTGGACCTAACATCTCAATGCAGAGATACAAATTAAAAGAACTGAAAAAAATAATAAATTGAGTGTTAGCTATTGACTATTTGACTTTCATATTAAACTATTTGACCTTAATAATGAACAAAATTTTCTTATCCTATATATGTGGCTACCATCGAGTAGAAATAGAGGACACAATATTATATGCCACTAGAGTTTTGATACAATTACATATATTTGAGATATATCCTAAGATTCATATTGTCCCCTCAACATACCTTTTAAACTGTGGGTCTATCAGATATATGGAAAAATGATCAAACGTGAACATAGTAGAAAACCTTGGATAATTACAATCAATTGTGGATAGTTTGTTGTCACTTGACATGTCTTGTTTTTGGCCTTTCGATTTGTTAGCTTTAAAATTGTATCCTTGAACATATTTTCCAAATCTGTCATCATCTACAAACATTATTTCTAACTCATAACTACTTGCATCTTCTTCCTCTTTTAATTTTGTTGATAGAGATTTCAATTTTGTCTCTCTTTTCACCAAGCTTCTTCATGTTGGAATTGTTAACAGTTACCCTAGATGTATGAGCTTGTTGAAGAACATGAACTTCCAGTTGGATATATCTCTCATTCTCCCTTCAATCCGAAGTCCAAATCATTTTTTTAAGAAGGTCAATTTAGTGCTTTGAAGACGTTATGTTAGCAGCATTTTGTGGTCCTTGGCAAGAGACCCAAGTTAGGAATTTTGCGGTACTCACGTCAGAGTGGCAACACATTAAAAAGGGAAGAGACATGGTTTTATCTACAGAAGAGTAACTCTATATATGTTTCTGTCCAGTTGTAGCTTAATCTCTAGAACAAACATAAAAGAAGCTATGTTTCTAGGAAACGTGTGTTCGGGGACAGGGACCAAGGGGGGTACGTCATTTTCTGAAACAGGGTGCATGGGTTCGTCAGGGGCATATTATAATTTATATATATAATATATAAATATTATATTTAATAAATCAACTCTCAAATCTGTTTTAGTAATATGTTTTATTTCCATTTTCAGTTCCATTTGACGAATCCACCAATAATACATTTTTAATCAAGGTGTTTCATCCAAATAGTAATATTTCTTCATGTTTTTTGGAGCTTTGAATTGAAATTTCATGCCTTGCTTCCTTGCTCTTTGTTTTATAATAACGAATATGCTTGTGGAATTTTACTTAATTTTTCATTTATTTATGTGCAAAAATAGATGGATTTATTTTATAAAATTGCTACCGGTGAAGAGAATTCTATCATTGGCGTGGTCAAGTATCGAGAAGGATGTACATTTGCTGAAATTCGTGATGAAATTTTGGATGATGAAATTGTTGGATACCCTTTTGATTTTATCTAGGATGGAATAGGTTTAAATCCAAAGCAAGAGATAAAATGGAAAGTTTGTACAACACTTGTAGGCATTAAGAGGAAACTAGGCACATCTGATGTGGAAGAAGAGTTTTCAAATGTAGTGGAAACAATACCAATATTTGAAAACATTGAAGTGAATGTGGAGGGACCTATGCATAAACAACCAAGGGTTTAAAATATGCCTTTGTCAGTGGAACAAGCAATAGTTTTTTATCATAGTGTATTGGCATCTTGGGAAAAAAAAGTTAAAAGTTTAATGGAAGAGTTTGTCAATGAGAAAATTACTCTCAAAGTATATTCAGAAAAGGGAGAATCTAAAATAAAGATCCGTTGTGAAATTTGTGGCATGATTATGGAACAGGTGATGTATCCTTGGTAGCACGAACAACACGCAACTTTAAAAACCGTCATATGAAAACAGGGGCCCATCAACAATGCCTATCAATGCCAAGTGGTAGTGAAATTCCTTCATGTAACAAAGTACAACATATAGTGATGGTTGGAGATCAATTTCATATTGATCAAGAAAGCAAACTTCTAGATTATTTCAACAAGACACAAGAGGCTAATTTGTTCAAGGTGGTGGAAGCAACACTTGTAGACTATAAGGACATGAAAAAAGTGAGACTGGAATATACACTATGCAATAAATGGTTTTGTTTAGTGCTGACAAGTGGTAATATTGCTAGTTATCTAAATGAACACATGAAATCAAAGAAGCACACTGCTACTACTACAAATGAGGGTTCACATGAGGAGATTGGGCTGAGGAGTGACATGGTTGGGAGACCCAATAAGCCTACAAATGATAAGTCCCAACAAATTTTGACTAGGTTATTGGTCCAATTATCACCATCAGTATTACATACGGGTTCTACAAGTGCAGATCCTTCTACTTTAGGTGTGTTAATTAACAACTTAGACTAAACTTGAATATGAATTTTTATATTATTTTATTTATCTTACTTCAAATTTATTTGTTTGTTGTCATCTTATTAAAGATCAATTATCTCCTTTGTTACTATAATGTTGAGGGTATTGGTATCCTTATATTGATAGAAATGGGGAGAGATTGGAAACAAAAGTCCTAATGGATGATCAAAGGGGTGGAAAATGATGGGCCATAAAGAAGCATACCAAGATCATGTTATGTTATGAGGGTATTGAATGTCATATTGATGGTACATATAGGCATATTCATTGCCAGAGGGCTTCTAAAACAGGGATCCCATTTGATACATTAACATGCAACTTTTGTAAGTTGATTCGAGAATGTGATGACTTTAGGATGTGATTATATCGTGAATCAATGTGCACCAATAAAAGAAGTGAATGAGATATAGGAAAAGGTATACTACTCGACTATTTGACTCAAAATGAACTGAAGAATGCTGCAAGGGTTACAAATGCTAGCCATAGATCAACAATGCGATCTCTTTGGTGGGAGAGGACAAAGGTTGCTACACTCTCTATTAGAATGAGATCCTTAAAGGAAAAGTTGTTTGAATTGATAGAAAGGAACGATGTCTTTAGGTTTTGCAAGGATGTGTGTGAGGCACATAAGCAAGGAAAATTACAAGGTAAAGATGCAATTTGGGAATTTGTCAAGGATATTTTTCATAACTTGATGCATGAAAAAGCAGGGAGAAGGTATAGTACATCCACAAAATCCCTTTATGAGATGATCAAGTTATTGGGAGGTCCTAGATTACATAGCTTTATTAGCTTGAATCTGGATGGTCCTTCAATTTCTATGACTTTAAAGAAAGTTAGAAAGTCATTAGCATATATCCCAGGGGAGCACGAGCATATTTTTGAGGAAGCTGGAAAAGTTTATGCTTCTTATAAAGCCAAGCATGGTTAGATGGCCCAATTCCTATATTGCTTGCTGAAGATGAAACAGTCGTGGAAAAATATGTTAGGTGGGTAGCAAAAAGTGATACACTGGTGGGGTTTTGTGGTATGAAAGAAGAACATCAATTCCAATCACATTTCTTGGTGAGATTTGGTGACAGAGCTGTAGGCTATGAGATTATAATAGATTCTCTTAAGAACAATGTTATTGGCCATTATGCACGTGTTATTATTACAAACCCTTTACATGAAAAGATTCCTCATTTGGTTGTGGTTGTTCATCGAACATGCAATAGGTTCAATACAAATTTTTTTATCAATAATGGGAAAAGATAGAATCTATGTGGAAGAAACACGTGGAAAATAATTTGGGACCTATTGTTGGTCATTCCTCGGATGGGGATAGCAGAAGAAGACAACTTATGTTGAAGGATTATGTTGTACAATGGTTGCAATGTAATAGGATTGAATGACCAAGATTACATCCACAATGGAAAAAAGCTGGTGAATCCTTTGTTTAACGGTCGACGAGAATTGGTTTTGGGAAATGATTACATAAATTTTGTTCATGTTAGAATGGTGTATCACACTTTTAAAGTGGATGATCACAAGCTTAAGGGTGAAGATATACAGAGGATGGATCGACAAAATTGGGGATCCACACAAGGCATTGCTTCAAGAGATGTCCAGAGGTGTTTGAAAGAGTTGTGAAGTACACCAAGTGGAAAGTTAGAGAGGACACTAGCTACAAAGACTTATCTAATGATTGTTGCTGACTACTTTGACATCTTTATGTCTCATAGTTTGAGCCTTTGGGAAAGGGTGCGAAATGATTCACGAGTACATAATTTATTCACATTATGGTTATGTTGGGTACAGAAACAATATCATACTAATGTAAACATAAATTTCATCAGTAATGAAGCATATCAAGATGTGAAAATTTCTTGCCATTTTGCAGTTTTGTTTATGAGATTGTTTTGAGATAATTACTCTAACTTTCCATGTGTTTTGCACTTGACTGGGTCATATGTATGTGAGAAATTCTTTAGTAAATTTGGTGGGATGGTTGGAGTCGAGAGGGCCTATGATTCCACTGACTTGCTTCATGCAGTTGGAACCCTTAATAGAGTTGCTGAAGAAGAATCAAATCCCCGAGGGATTCATTTTAACAAATATCATAAGAAGCAATAAATAATTTAGAATAGGTTGCACCAAGAAACAATACAAAACATTGAGTATTGTCACAATATGATTCAATAACCACAGACGATAAAATTGTAGAAGCCCTTAGGATTGAATTGAAGGATGCACAAGACATTTTATCAACTCTTTGAATGCAACCAAAAAATTACACTCAATATTCTTGGTGGGTTAAACCATGTATAGAGGATCAAAATTATCCAACATTCCGAATTGTGGATGAATTAGTTGATGCTTCTTCACCGAGTTGTTCCAACTCTATATTCCAATCTTCATCATCATTGGTACACAATGAAAGTGAATTGCAAATAATGGAAAGTGAGTGGAGACAAGAGTTGGATGAAATTTTAGATTCCATTGATGAAAATGGAAGCAAAAAGATAAAGCAAGTGGTGGATCGTGATGGTAAGGATATGTTTAAAGCGTGTTTGGTTAGCTAGTTGAATGGAAATCCGACATTATCCAAAGATAGGTTGACGAAAGTGAGAAATGGGGTCTACTTTAGGTAAGATGGGAAGGCTCCACAAAAGGGTGCTTCAATTGGCTTTGGAACTGGATAAAATTGTGGGGTGTTGTTTGAAAGCAACTCAATTTCCCCCGCTGAACATACTACAAGAAAAGGTGTTCCTCGAAGTACAAAACAAGGTGTTTCTCATGGAACGTGGTACATTGGAATGGTTCAAAGAATAAGGAAGAAGGATGGTAATAGGGAGTTTGATTACCATAATGACATTGACCTTTTGGATAGATTAGAACGCATTGAGCTTCAATTATGTTGGTATAGTAGAATAAAGGGGAAACACATGTATACATATGAGCTGACAAATCATGCTTTTATACAACTTAAATCTGTTATAGCAACCACAAACTTATCATACAATGCTAGGAATTATACATATAAATTAGAAGAATGTGATTACAAAGTTTTTTGAGATTTTGTGAAAAACTTGAACAATGTAGATTTTCAAAATATTCTACTTTCTCTTTCCTTATGTATTTCCATATGTTGGATCATTTATAAATAATTATTGGTTGTATTTTTGTTGATTTGTTTATATGAATCTGATGTTAATTTTGTACTTTTTGGTTTTAGGTCTAGTGAATAGTTCAAATGGTGAATGTTTGGGATAAATCAACCTTTTTTTGCTAGCTACTTGTTGGTGTAAGTTTCTTTCACTATCCATTCATCCTTTTGTAGTTGTGTTTCATTCAAACATTAATTTGGTCCCTTTGAAGTTGGTCCATTTAATCATGAAAAACAAGAATAGGTGGTTCCTTTTCCATGAATATGTTTTGTGGATAAGTATGCAGTTCTTGTCACTAATGTTAAAATTTTCCTTGAATTTTTAGATTAATGGTTCGCTTGCTAGAAAGGATATCCAGGATTTGATGGCATGAGCTTCAGTTAGGATGGTTTTTGCTCACTTAAATCAACAGATTCGCACCAGAGCAATGTGTAGCACATGAAGTGCATTTTATTTTGAATGTTTATGTGGTAGTTGGCTTTCCTTTTTTTTAAATTGGACATATAAATCAGATTTTGTAGTTCAAGTGTTCCATCATAGTCTTTTTGGAAGTATTTATGTTTTGTCCATACGCATAGGATCTACAACAGTTAAATTGCAATTGGTTATTATTGTCAATTGAGTCGTCAATCATATTTTGGGCATTTGCTTTCAGTGCTTTCACTAAATGATATTAACATTAATTTCTATCTGTAAAAGCTTTTGGACATGTGATGGTAGTTTGTTTTTAAATTGTTTGCAACTTTAATGAGATATGTGGTTTTGGTAGATTGTTTGGGTGATGGCACTTTGCTTTCTTATTTTTGCCTACATTGATATATATGTGTTTGATGGGCCTTGCAATGTGTGCGTATGACCCAAGGGCTATTTTAAGGAGAATGGTATCTGAGTTTTTGCAACTTTTGGATTGACAAGAATTTGATAGGGTGAATGGTATGCAAATTTTAACTGATTTTATTTTTCCAAAAAAAGGATGCATATATTTCTATTTCATGGTTTGGAAATGGAAAATACATAGCAAAGTTCTTATAACATGACATATCACCTCCAAAAAGGTAAATAATGCCACTTGGCAACCACTTTTCACAAAATTTCATACATAATATACCTATGATCTCTCCTGGGAACACAGCTAGAAGAAAAAAATATGCGTTGTTGAGCGAGGCAGGTTGTCAATGGGAGGTGATGTAGAGTTAGTTCCTAGTTTTATGTTGCTTATTGGTCTCTCCAATATCCCAGAATCTCCAAGATGGTTGGTAAGATTTTAGAATTCTTGAATTATTGCAATAAATGATATTAACTACGTAAGCACTTTGAAAAGGCACTTCTGAATCAATTTGAAAGGATCTTGGGTTATTATTAAATGATTTATTTTATGAGGCTAATTAGTATCTATATTGCATTTCCCTTTGGCTCATTTAAGGCACAAAATAGCCCTTTCCTGAGGCCCTTCTTGACCTTTCTAAGACACCCCCGTCTGAGGCATTTTTGTATTAATTTCAGGCCTGTTGTGGGACCTATTTGGGCCCTCTTCTTGGTAAACCTCAGTAGTATTTGACGTAAGTATTTTCAATGGCATCCCTGTGGACAAAATTTGGGATTATTCTGAGTGAAGTTGGAGGAAATTATTGTGTTATCTCTCTATGGTTTCTAGAATAATATGATGCTCATTTAACCCTCTGTTTCTGGGCTCTTTTAAAGAATTATTATATATATATATATAATATATATATATATATATTATATATATATATATATATATATATATTCAAAATACCTCCAAGGCATATTTTTTGTAGCCTTATCCTCACCTTTTGTATGATTTATCATTTCTGCCAAATTTGAAGGGTTTGTTGAGCTATATCTAGACCTCTGTGGAGTTGCATCAAGGACTGATAAGGGGATTATTAAAAGAAATGATAGAATCATGTAAGGAAATGATGACTATAATCAAATCATGCCTTGCTTTTGAAACAGTTACAAGAAGTCTATTATTGGGCATCTCAAGAGCAGATCTCTCTTCAATATGGGTATCGGTGTATTTTCTTAAATTTCAATTTGATTTTATGTTTAACGTTAGGATCGCGCTCACTTATGGCTACCTTATCAGTTTTGGAGGAGTTTGATTGTTCAATAGTTACTGAATGATTTGTGTTTATCTTTTCAGCAAACCCAAATTGGATTCGAAAATAAGGCGGCAAAGCCCAACAGGCCCATGGCTAGCAAAGGTATTTTACAATATTCTGTTGTCCAAACCCCATACCAAAACCTAATATCAACAAATATGTAGTACATATTTATTAGTGTTTATATTAATATCAATGGCTCTATATGACTAGTGTAAAACAAAGATTGATTTGATAAAGGTTATATGCATGCTCTGTGATGTAGTGGTGACGCAGGCTGAAACAAGGCCTAGAAGGGTTTTATCAGACATTGGGAACCTAGGGTGCCATGCTTCAAAACCCAATGGGGGTGATGAGATCAAGCTAGAGTAAGCAGGATTTTTCATTCCCAGAACATATGTATTTTTTTCTTTAGTTTGCAAAACCCTTATGTAGTACTCATGTTATATGAGCACATAGTGGAAACTTCAGTTTTATAAGTTTTGATTGTGAGGTTAGTCTCTCTGATCAAGCATTTTTCTCTAGCCATATACTTATTCAGGCATCTTAAACCCTCTTCTGGCAGGGGCTGATGAAGAAAAATGTTGTATGTGACGCTTTGGGTACAGGAAATATAGGAAGTAGAATCAGCTTGCTGATAAGCAAATTCCAAGGTAGATTCAACTTCCCAATATGATGCTCTAGTCTTTTGCAGATATTTTGGGGCTTTTACCAATTAGAGTTAACAATTATAGTTGGGTGTGTAGGAGGTTTGGTGTCGATCTCAAGAATATGAGTGCTACAACAAAGTCATCTTCCATGGTATGTAAAACATCCATATATCAATCCCCAGATATTAGTATGTAACATGAGGTGAATGATTTAAGTTCACTACTACTGGGATTTATACGTTGGCCTCTGTTTCAAATTGTTAATTGCGTGCGGATATATTGAGGTCAATAACATGGCTCTTTTCTTACCTGTTTAGTTGGGATGGTTTACATGTATTTATTTTACTTTTGTTGGTTTTGTTTTGCTACCATTCAACCATTGGGGCTACAAAGGAACAAATATGGAAAGGGAAGCATTAGATCAAATTTGGTTTCAAAATCCAAGCATGTAGCAGGTTTAGGAAAAGAACCTGGGATTTCCAATGTTGGACCCTTACATACACAGGAATCAATTTCAGGCAAATTGCTTAGGGTTTCAAATGTTGAGGTCTCAAGTAATGATCCATCGAGTTCAAGGATACAAAACAGGCCTTCTACTATTGTCTCTCGAGTAAAAACATTTTAGCTTCAGGGAGGTCTTCTACTACTGGCCTCTTAGGTAAACACACTTCAGCTCCAGGGAGGCCTTCTACCACTGGCCTCTCTAGCAAATGTACTTCGGTTTCAGGGAGACCACCAAGGCCTTCAAATGTTGACATCTTAGTCAAAGCTGATTTAAATGCATCCAAGTCTAGGTTATGGCCACCTATAGCTAAAGGTATCTCGAGAAGAATGCCAATGACTGATGCATCAAAAAGGAAGACAAGGCTTCCATGAGCTTTTACATCAGCACTAATTACCATAAGTGAGGTTAGGAGTATTTGGTCCACTACTCTTATTTTAGCATGTGTATATGGTGCTTTTTATTCACAGAGTTTTACTCTGTTCTTTTGCAAAAGCAAGTGAAGGGTTTATCTAATCCATAGCTCCAATTTCCATCCAATGGTTTCTGTTAAACAAAATGCATCTAGAGCCATTGAGCGGGATGACATGGAAGAGGAAGGGGACTTGCCCAACATTGACAAAGCAGATAATGAAAATCAAGTCACTATAGTTGAATATGTTCAAGAAATTTACCATTTCTATTGGTATACAGAGGTACATCCCTTTTGTCATGGGAGCATTGCAAACTATTTTTGTTCTATTCGAAATAACAACATCTTGTCTTGGAAGAATACACTTCATTTAAACAATTTAATTAGATGTTATATTTTCACTGCATATAGTATGCAATGATTACATGTGAGTAACGTGTGTCTATGCCATACATGAATATCTCCACTGGAGAATTAAAGTGCCCACTTAAGCATCATGGAAGGTTATATTCTATGAATGAGGACATTAGGTCAAGCATTGATGTGAGCCTTGATCCATGTCTATAGTTGAGATTCAACTCTGAATAAATAGTTGTATGTCTAATTTGTTTCTTTTTTGGTCTGTTGTATTTTTTGTATTGCAGGCATGCAACAATCTCTCATCAAACTACATGTCAAGCCAAGTTGATATCAGCTAGAAGATGCGGGAAATACTTATTGACTCGCTGATTGATGTACTTGATTAATACATATCGATATCTATCTGTTTCTGTAATAATAAATTTTTTTTGGACCTTTTCATTGATAATTTTCTAACATAAACAATTTGCACTTATAGGTGCATCTAAAATTTGACTTAATGGATAAGACACTTTTTCTCATGATTAACCTGATTGATCGATTTCTTTCTATTGTGTACACTATTACGAGAAAGGATATTCAACTAATGGGGTTGACTACCATACTAGTTGCTGCCAGATATGAAGAAATCCGGGCTCCCAAGGTGGTAAACAATGACAGGAGGGAATGTTCATTGTTAAGATGAAATTTTGTATTCATTTGTTTTGACTAAAAACTTGCTTCCTATGCCCTTGATTAGGCATCCAGAATAAGGCTTCACATTCTAACTCATTTTCCTTGAGGGATTTACAGGTTAAGGAATTGATTACAATATCAAACAATGTTTACACAAGTGGTGAATTTCTCTCCATGGTGAGATTTTGTTTTCTCACATTATTATGTCATACTTGTCTCCCATATTTTGAGCTTTATATTTCATAATTCATATTTTGAATTGTTATCTTTGCTCATGTTTATGGTATGTTTCAATTTCTTCAGGAGAAATTGATGCTCAACAAATTAAGATTCAATTTGGCTATACCAACTCCCTTAGTTTTCATGAAAAGGTTTCTAAAGGCTGCTCAGGCTGATAAACATGTATTCTACTTTGCTTGAAAATTTGATGAATATTCAAATGACATTGAGCCTCACTTATGTTATGAAATTTATTGTTTTTTCGATGTGTTGCATGAGAGGAATCATGCACTATTTTGTTCTAACTGTAAGCTTCCATAAATGGGATCTTTATAAATTTAATGCTCTTTTAGGTTTCTTTCCATGGATCAACTTGAGAAGCTGACATTCTATCTTATTGAACTATGCCTAGTTGAGTATGAAGCATTGAAATGGAAACCATCTATGTTGGAAACCTCAGCTATATACATGGCACAACGCATCCTGCAAAGGATGCCATCTTGGACAAGACTGATTCAGAAACATGCACACTATAGAGAATTAGAACTCATGTAAATCTTGAATACCAATTTTCTTTTACATCCTAGTATTTCCTACTTGATTTTATTCAAGTATAGGGTCTGTATTAGTTTATGGTGCATGCAAACATGTTAGAATTACATGCTTTCTTTTTATGCATAAAGTTTTTGAATTTCTTGTCATTTGTTTTTTATATGATTTGATTCTCTCATATATGAAAGATAATTTAAACGTTTGTTTTTCTTGGTGCAGGGAATGTGCTAATATGGTTGCAGGATTTCATAAGAATGCAGAAGAGGGTATTGGCATGTATATTGGCATGTATCTTTTACAAAATATAATTTCACATTTTCTTTGTACCATA